>JAWNNB010000324.1:0-73409 GCA_035043285.1 Drosophila subsilvestris
ACTCCAAAAAAACCCCAGTACACCACAAAAACTACTACTACCATACTACTATGGGTCTGCTTTTCCTACTATAGAGTAGGTCTAATACATTGCACATAAACCATCATGGATCAGCACGTGTAAGTAAATATCATGGAGACAGTAATGCTTCCCTTTGCAGAATATGAGATGCTGCTCGTATGGGTCTTTCTACAGGACAATGACCCCAAACACATCAGCAAGAAAGAAAAGGAATGGTTCATGGCAAAATCTGTTAACGTTTTGGAGTGGCCTGCTCAGTCGCCTGACCTGAATCCCATCGAAAATCTGTGGTCGACGTCAAGAAGGCAGCTGCTGCTTCCAAGCCAACCACTATCGGATCACTTCGGGAAGAAATTAAAGAGTCCTGGTCCAAAATTCCCCTAAAACGATGCCAGGACTTAGTTGATTCCATGCCAAGACGCTGTGCAGCTGTTATTAACAATAAAGGGCACTGTGAGATCCTATTGCAGGCTGGGATATGCATTCAGTCCTGTCCAGGGTTCTCTACAAGAAATTTGTAGATTTGGAACCTTTGGTGACTCGGGACTGGCCTTTTTGTGACCAAAAAGGGAGTTGGGCGTTGCGTAGTGTTGATTTTTTATGTAGCAATAACTCGGAAACACTTCGTTTGGTTTTGGTTATTTTCTTCATTCATTTAATTTATTTTATATATATGACCTTGCTTTTGCTTGTGGTTTGCTGACTCGTGGTAAAGAGGCCAGGTGTACGCTGGTAGTTTCTGGCGGTTCGACTGCCGAGTGTGGTATCTTGACTGGTGAATTGCCCAGGTATTGTCTCTGGGATTCTGGCTGATGATACTGCCCAGGTATGGTCTCTCGGATTCTGGCTGATGTACTGCCCAGGTATGATCTCTGGGATTCTGGCTGATGTACTGCTCAGGTATGATCTCTGGGATTCTGGCTGATGTACTGCCCAGGTATGATCTCTGGGATTCTGGCTGATGTACTGCCCTTTCTTCGGCGATTCTTGCGCTTTTTATGTTATTCGCCGGCGGGTGACATCGTACGTCAGATTCCGGCGTCAGCGACTTTTTACATTGATTTCCGCTTGTTTGTTAAACGATCGGGTGTTACTTATTTTTATGCTTAATCGGTAAAAGATATTGTACCACTTCCATAAAGGTGGGTCAGTGGGTTTGGGTTGGTTTCTGCTTTAGTTGTGTTTGTTATATTTTTATGCTTACTTAGTAGAACTTAGTGTTCCACTTCCATAAAGATGGGTCAGTGGGTTTTGATTGATTTCGGTTGCGTCTGCACTCCGGATATCATATGGTGAATATGGGTTATTGTTTTTGGGAATTGCGGCGAGCAATTTATGCCGGCTTGACTTGCTGTGCAATAATGCCATGATATTTCCTATGAAGGTCAATTGACGCTGGCGCTTGTGAAATATCGTAAGAGTGGAAAGACCGAGAATTGGCCTACTTGCCTCATTGCGAAACAACGCAATGGGTGATGTGCTTTAATATTGCTGTTTGCAAAAACGTATTGAACTGTCGATTGTGCGACACGTGATACGGGAAGTGCAACGAGGGTTCTTCCAACTCTTCTTGGCAGGGGATTATTCTAGATATTCAGAGCTTCTTATATTAGGGTGTAGATAGTATAGCCTAAGGAAATGTAGCGATCCATGGTTCCCATGGTTTGTTACAGCACTGTACGAAATATTTAATTATGCATATAGATTAAGTATTAATAGTTCAAAATGGTTAACTAATGAACTCGTTACTTGTTGCATATTTTTTAAATTTGAAATTCCTTTTTAAAAAGTGGTGCTTTTTTTTTTTTTTTGCCAATTTCAATAAAGTTTCATAAATAACCTAAAATTTTTTAAGTTTTTTTTATACCCGTACTCAAAAAGAGTTAAGGGGTATACTGTATTTGTGGTAAAAGTGGATGTGTGTAACGCAGAGAAGGAACATTTTCCGACCCCATAAAGTATATATATTCTTGATCAGTATCAATAGCCGAGTCGATAGAGCCATGTCTGTCTGTCCGTCTGTCCGTCTTGATGAGCGCCTAGATTTCAGCGACTATAAGAGTTAGAGCAACCAAATTTTGTTTCGAGACTCATGTAATATCACACTGCTATAAGTGTATTTCAAAATTTCGCCCCCCCTTCCGCCCCCTTCCGCCCTCACAAAGAACGAAAATCTGTGGCATCTACAATTTGGAAGATACGATAAAACTAAAAACGCAGTATCGTAAGGAATGACCATATCTACCAGAGAGCCAAATCTGGTACAGATCAGATCATTATTATGGCCAGAATGAAGAAATTAATTTTCAGTTGCTTCCCCCACCTCCTCTGGCGTTGCTGACGATATTCATTCTCTGTCTCGCTCGCACACACTCTGCCCTGTGCAATGCGCGAGCAACCCCTAGCGGAGGAGATGTAGAATCTAAATGGAAGATGTAGAATAGCTGTTCTACATGTATAATCTACATTTTAGATGTAGATGTAGTTAGCTGATGTAGCAAAAAAATTTAAAATGTAAAATTAAAAATTTTTTGTTTAATTTTAATTATAAGCTCACAAATTTATATATTGACTGAGTACGGGTATAAAAGTAGAGTCGCGACTAAAAGCGACTCACGTTCCTTCTCGTTTTTTTTGTATTCCCAGGTTTGTAAGTCTCCCATTTCTAAAAATGTGATTAAAGTTTCCTTAAAATTAAAAATGTGAGTTTGGAAATAATTTAAAAATTTCTTGTGGTGGTGGTGCTTTTTTTTCACAGCTGTATGCTTGATCGCATTAATAACCGAGTCTATATAGATATGTCTGTCTTACCGTCTGTCCGTCCCGATTAACGCCTAGATCTCAAAAACTATAAGAGTTAGAAAAACCACAATTTGTGATATCACACTGAATCAAGTTTTAGACCCATACTCGAAGAAGTAAGGGTTTGAAACAATTTTAAAGATAAAAGAAACGCAGTATCGTAGAGAATAATCTAATCTACCAGATTGCTGAATTCGGCTCAGATCGGATTTTTATTATAGCCACAATGAATAAATTAATTTGCTGAGGGTTCCCCCACCTCCTTCAGCACTTCATCACTACGCATTCTCTTTCCCGCTCGCAAACTCTGCCTCGTTCAGTCCTCTAGCGAAGGAGACGTAGAATCAAAATGGTAGATGTAGACTAGCTTTTTTTGCAGGTAAAAAAATGCCTTATACATATATGCAGATCGGTTCATAAATGTCAAAGTTATTCATTATTTACATGGAGTACTAAAACTTAGCGCACCCTGTAAACGACACGCAAGGTTACAAAAGGACGAAGTGCAAGCATATCTTAACTACTCGAGGCAAAATTAGATTTACTCCTTGTGTTAGTTTTTAAAACTTGTTACCTGATACGAAATTTGTTTAGTTGCATTTAAGTAACAGGCATAGGCATCTCGTAGTTGACCGCAGCTCTCATAAAGAATTCCCAAATTTGTCCAAGCTTCTTTGTGGTCTTTATCTAATTGCACAGCGCATATGTAAGCTTGTAGTGCATCCGTCGGTTGATTTTGTTGTTGATATAAAACGCTTTAGATATTATTTAGTTAAATTGTTGATAAAACTAGAAATTATCATAATTTTACCCAATCGAGCACCAGGTGTCCGCATTTCCTTCACTTTTTTCTACAGAATTTCGATATGCAAGGAAGGCATCATGGACCTTATTTATTCCTGCGTAACATCTGCCCAACAAATATAATGACTGGCCACTTTTTGGATCAGCATCAATAGACTTTTGAAGAAAAGTCAATGCGCTTGATTCACGTTCTTTTTTTTCGCCTAGGCATTCTACGCAGTGGTACATCCATCCTGCAAATATAAAATCAAAATATTTTACATTACCCAAAATTTCAACAAAGGATCACTAAAAATAAAATAATTAAATAAATATTTATCTTCACCATCAACGGTCAGCTTTTAATCAGTTTACCATTAACATTTAACATTATATGAGAAAAAATGGTACGCAAACCTATGCGTCTAACAAGGCATAAAACAGCTCGTCTGCTATTTGCAGAAAAGTAAAAGTTTTGGACAAGTGAATGAGAAAACGTTATCTTCAGTGAGGAAACAAATTGAACTTGGATGGTCCTGATGGAAAAATTATGTGCTGGAGAGATATACGTCGTGAACGCAAGTCCTGCTATGATCGCAAATTCGGGTGTGGCTTGCTTATGGTATGGGCTGCATTTAGACACCCAGTGAGATCCCCTGTTTGTTTTGTATCATATCGAATGAATTCTTAGATGTACATTATCCTTAAGCGTAGTACTCTGTACAGCGGGAAGTACTCAGTTCAAGGAAAAAAATGCAGATAGATACTAGAAAAGCAGCCGATGAATTTGCTGGTACTCGTTCCTATGTTGCTAGCGTTCGAAAAAGATATATGGGTTCTATATTTTGCCAGGTACCCTAGCAAACACAAACGTAAGCATTTCAAAATTAAGAACAAAAATCAAGCAAAATAATTAAATAATGAAAAAAAGAAATATCTTTTTAAGGCAACTACATATGTATGTATACCTAGGAAAGTTTTATGGAAATTATAATTTATTAGTTTTTATAAACACCTACATTAGGGCGGCGCTTATTTTCGAAATTTCTGAATTTCAAAGGTCTCAGGGTCTTAAAATGTTCGTTTTGTTATGAAACAATAAAATAAACAGTTTTAGCCCGATTTAAATACGTTTAGAGGTGCAGAGTTGAGGTCAACGTAAAAAAAAATACGATATTTTGACAATGTTTTTATGGCAGCTATACCCTATATCCTTTTCATCGGACTGATTTTTTTATATGATTTAGAATATGAGAATATTCTTCTTCTCCGAAAATTTCAGCTCACATGGTTTATATTTAAGCCCACCAAAAATAGTTAAAGCACGACATTTGTACACCTAGCGACAAAAAACAGTCGCTTTCTGATATTTCATGCATTTGTGACTTCTCCAGTCGGTGGTTTTGGCAAATGTTATCCTTTTCGTCTAATATTTATACCCGTACTCAAAAAGAGTTAAGGGGTATATTGTATTTGTGGTAAAAGTGGATGTGTGTAACGCAGAGAAGGAAAATTTTCCGACCCCATAAAGTATATATATTCTTGATCAGTATCAATAGCCGAGTCGATAGAGCCATGTCTGTCTGTCTGTCCGTCCGTCCGTCTTGATGAGCGCCTAGATCTCAGAGACCTTAAGAGCTAGATCAACCAAATTTTGTTTCCAGACTCATGTGATATCACACTGTTACAAGTGTATTTCAAAATTTCGCCCCGCCCCCTTTCGCCTTCACAAAGGACGAAAATCTGTGGCATCCACAATTTTAAACATACGATTAAACTAAAAACGCAGTATCGTAAAGAATGACCATATCTACCAGATTGCTAAATCTGGTACAGATCGGATCATTATTATAGCCAGAATGAAGAAATTATTTTTCAGTTGCTTCCCCCACCTCCTCTGGCGCTGCTGACGCTATTCATTCTGTCTCGCTCGCACACACTCTGCCCTGTGCAATAGCGAGCAACCCCTATCGGAGGAGATAAATAATCTAAATGGTAGATGTAGAATATCTGTTCTACATGTATAATCTACATTTTACATGTAGATGTAGTTAATAGATGTAGCAAAAAAAGGAAAATGTAAAATTAAAAATTTTTTTTAAATTTCAATCATAAGCTTATAAATTTATATACTGACTGAGTACAGGTATAAAAGTAGAGTCGCGACTAGAAGCGACTCACGTTCCTTCTCGTTTTTATTTCTTGTTGTTGCTAAATAATTTTTAAACGAAAGTCTATGCTAAGTTTATTTTTTCATAGTCATATACTTAAAAAAAAAGATTTTTAGTATCACATTTTTGTAACACTTTCAATGATATTGACCCAGCCGAAGAAAAAATTAAATTAAAATATAAAAATAACTTTTTACAACCAAAACTTAACTTCTTCCAATAAGGTAATTTGTTTTCTTTAAACAAATAACAAAACCAACATAATACCACCTTTTTTTTAAATTTAATAATAAATTAATATTTTGTGCTACTACCCTTGGCAAAAAGGTAAGAAAAGAGCGTGGTTGTTAATAGTTTGACAATAAATGTGGGACAATTCACCCCAAGTTAATTTTTTCTTCAACCAGTGATTTTTTGGCAGATGTCCTTGCCATTAAAGCCACTTTGGCCTATGTTGAATAGTTTGAGGCGAAATATAGTTTGCAAAAATGTTGTAGCACCTCTGATTCTATCTCAACATGACTTTTAAACCGATCCTGAGGCTAGTTTTTATAAGACCACGCTCTTTTCTTACCTTTTTGCCAAGGGTAGTAGCACAAAATATTAATTTATTATTAAATTTAAAAAAAGGTGGTATTATGTTGGTTTTGTTATTTGTTTAAAGAAAACAAATTACCTTATTGGAAGAAGTTAAGTTTTGGTTGTAAAAAGTTCTTTTTATATTTTAATTTAATTTTTTCTTCGGCTGGGTCAATATCATTGAAAGTGTTACAAAAATGTGATACTAAAAATCTTTTTTTTAAGTATATGACTATGAAAAAAGAAACTTAGCATAGACTTTCGTTTGAAAATTATTTAGCAACAACAAGAAATAAAAATTAGACGAAAAGGATAACATTTGCCAAAACCACCGACTGGAGAAGTCACAAATGCACGAAATATCAGAAAGCGACTGGTTTTTGTCGCTAGGTGTACAAATGTCGTGCTTTAACTATTTTTTGTGGGCTTAAATATAAACCATGTGAGCTGAAATTTTCGGAGAAGAAGAATATTCTCATATTCTAAATCATATAAAAAAATCAGTCCGATGAAAAGGATATAGGGTATAGCTGCCATAAAAACATTGTCAAAATATCGTATTTTTTTTTACGTTGACCTCAACTCTGCACCTCTAAACGTATTTAAATCGGGCTAAAACTGTTTATTTTATTGTTTCATAACAAAACGAACATTTTAAGACCCTGAGACCTTTGAAATTCAGAAATTTCGAAAATAAGCGCCGCCCTAACCTACATACATACTTTTGATTGTACATCTTTTTCCACAGCAAGAGCTGCCCATCCCAAGTGGTATAAATTGATTCTTTCTGTTTTTTGTTTGTCTGTGTTTTTATGTGTATTTAGCAGAGCTCGCAAATAACAGTCGACCGTTTGTTGTTGTCCGAAAATAACTTTTATTTCAGAACCTTTTAGCAAAAGTGTCAGAGAAGAACCGTTCCAATCGGCTCTCGAAAAATCGGTCTTTGCTCAACCAAAAACCAGTTTTTTTGCTTCCCTTTAGCTCTGATCATTCTCAGACCGTTTTGTCGCGAGCTAAGAAAATAAAGGTCTTTTGCGTTTGTATGCAGCTGCAGACACTACAAAAACAAAATATGGACAAAAAATACCGTTTACGCTGAGCCCTTCATTGTTCTGCTCTTCTGGTGACTCTTAATGTGCCAGCGCCAGTCGGATCGCTCTCTATGAGTTTGTTTTTGAACGAGCATAACACGAACAGCTCAACTGAGAACCATCAAACGAAGACCGAAACGAAGAGACACGGGTTCTGCTCGGAGAGAGAGCAAGCGTGCATGGGTTTTTCGGTTATGCTCCCGAGCAGACCGCAAAGGGAAAAACGGTCAACTGTTATTTGCGAGCTCTGGTATTTTGTAAACAATCAAAGTTTTTGATGCAATTTTTTTTAAATTTACATTTTGTTTTTTAATTACTTTTTATACCCGTACTAAAAAAAAGAGTTAAGGGGTATTTGTGGTAGATGTGGATGTGTGCAACGCAGAGAAGGAAACGTTTCCGACCCCATGAAGTACATATGTATATACATATATTCTTGATCAGAATCAATAGCCGAGTCGATAGATCCATGTCTGTCTGTCCGTCTTCTTTGACGTTGTTTTGTTTCCAGACTCATGTCTTATCACACTGGAACAAGTTCGTTTCCAAATTTCGTCAAGCCCCTTTCCGCTTTCACAAAGGACGAAAATCTGTGGCATGCACAATTTTGAAGATACGATAAAACTAAAAGCTGAGCATTGTGGCGCTTCGAGTCGACTAAAAGTATCGTAGAGAATGACCATATCTACCAGATTGTCAAATCTAGTACAGATCGGATCATTATTATAGCCAGAATGAAGAAATTAATTTTCAGTTGCTTCCCCCACCTAATCTGGCGCTGCTGACACTACTTATTCTCTTTCTCGCTCGCACACACTCTGCTCTGTGCAGTACGCGAGCGCCTTCTAGCGGAGGAGATGTAGAATCGAAATTGTAGATGTAGAATATTTGCTCTAGATGTATAATCTACAGAAATGTAAACTGACTGACAATAAAAGTAGAGTCGCGACTAGAGGCGACTCATACAGCGACAGCTAGACAGTCTAGACAGCTTTACAAAATAATTCCTGAAACTGTAAACAAACAAAATATTTAAGGTTATGTTTTACATTGTTGTTCTGGAAAAAACACTTAATAAACATGCAAACAACTACTTTGAATTTACCGACGAGGGCGGTCTGAGAAGTAATCGGCCTTACAACAAGAAAACATTTCTAACCCCCTGTTAATCTATCGAGCATTTTAATAAGCTGTTGATTTATATTAAAATAAGAAGGTTTCAATATAGTGTATGTACAGCTGTGTTCAATGAAATAGTAGTGCCGCACCATATCACTTTCAAAACTATTTTCGATACACTTCCAGTTATCCAAATTGAACAAACGATAGACTGGAATGTTAGAATTAAAAAACCGAAGAAATATCCATACATTTGAATTCCATCTTCTTGTTTTTCATGACTTTAGAAAACTACCCATGAATAATAATGTTCAATGAAATAGTAGTGTTTATTAAGAAAATCGAAAAACAACGAAACTCAAATGAAAGCATATATTTCATGTTCTTCATGTTTCTTGAGCTTTAATATTTAGTTTTTAATCAATTTGGTTTTCATGGGTCATTAATCTCTTGCCAACGCTGCAACATGATTTGAGCCAATAATCCTTCAACCAATTGCTACAATTGTGCTGTGATTGACAGATTCGCAGTTGCTACAATGCATTTGGCATTCCCCCATAAGTTTTCGTTGAGATTAATATTAAGTTGGACAGGTGAACAAGGAAAATGTCGATTCCCAGCGAGCTTTTTTGGGTGTTTCAGGTCATTATCCCATTAAAAGATTCTTTTAACAGGAATTTTTCAACTATAGTAAGAATGTAATGTATTCTAAAGTATGCTTACATACTCAGTTTTGCTCAATACCATACCATACTTAAACGCCAGGCTAAAAAGTACCAGTTCATATGAGCTGCGGTCCGCCCAACTTGCCCAATAGAGTGTCCCTGGTTCTTTGAAAACAATATTTCAACACGCATTTTTTCGTTTTATATCCTAGTAGCTTACAAAAATTGTTTTGTATTTTTAAAATTACATTAAACCATGCCGAACCGGGTTAGAAGTTGTGTTTATACATAATCATGCATTTCAAATCTATTTTTCTGCCAATGGTTTTGTAACTCGTGCTAAATTTAATTTGCATTACTCATTTACCCTTTTTTGATTAATATTAAGTATATTACTACAATATATACATATACAAATAGCTATTAATCCATTTGAAGGTAGGTTTTTTTAACTTCGACCTACCTTTTTCAAAAGTTTTTTTAGCATTGCATATGCAGGTTGGCCGTTATATTTGACCTGAATTTGACCAAATTTTTTAACCTGCTTTTTATTTTGCCAAATGTTGGTATATGCATATGTATATATATTGCAGTCATTTTTTGGATGATTCCTGAATTTAAGAGGAAATTTTTGAATATGGCATTTCCCCATTGCATGCAAGAATAAGATGTATGGAGTTTATTTTAAAACTTGCATATACCATCCCGCGAACGGAAGAATCTTTTGACGATAGCATGCCAGCCAAAGAGAAACATAAACACAGGAAAAAAATGATTCAAGACGAATTCTTTTCGATACTTGGACTGAGGGTCGACTGCCCCAAATATGGATACGGGAACACAAACGATGGAAACTCATCCCGGAAATTCTTTAAGGAACACGAAATTACAGCAAAAATAACTGGAGTGGATGAAGGCATTATCCAAAGATTGGCTGTAATTTTGAATATTTTAAACTGCAAGGACAAAATTAACACCCGCAAATTTGGCGAATATGCCTCGAAGACTGCAGAGTTGTTATTTGAAAAGTATCCAGAAAAGAAGCTTGCTCCAGCGCTTCATAAAATTTTGGCACACGGTCAAATTTTAATAGAACATCAGAGCCTTCCAATTGGAGAGATGTCAGAGGAGGCCCAGGAAACGAGAAACAAGGATTACAAGAAATTCAGGTACATGAATACTTGTAAAATATCACGAAAAAGGCAAACCCAGGATCTTTTCAACATGTTGGCAGCATCTTCAGATCCATTTATTTCATCTATTAGACATGTGAAATCCAAAAAGAATTAGAAAGTATTTATTCTTCAGAAATGTTAAGATTATTGGATATTCCCAACGATCCATCGGAAATAGATGCATGTTTTATAGTAAACCAAAAATAGGAACAATAAAAAAAATTTTTGTTTTCCTTTTTTTTTGTAAATTTTGTTTAAGTTAAAAATTAAACGTGAAATAACTTTTTATAGTATAATAGGCCATTCAAAATTCTTTATCGATCCGAAAAACTTGGAATTTATCATTTTGCATAGGAAAATATGCACTGGTAACAAAGTTCAACTTTGGCTATTTATTGTAAAGCTTCTAGATATTGTAGCACCATGTACTTTTGCAGACTAAACCTAAAAGTTTTTTCTTTTAAACGCAGTTTATTTCATAAAGATATCTTGATTCGTTCGGAAGTTATTAATTTAGCAAGCTGAAATGGCCAAAGGCCCCACTGTGCGTCGTTAATAGTGTCATGGAACGAATTGACTGTTTCGTCACTATTCGGTAACACATGGAGAAACGGCCAGTCAACGTGCGATATGACTAAACCTCAGCATCTGACTTGGGAGGAATGTAAGAGCAAGTCAAATATATCGATACCGATCCAAAACGAACATTGACTGCAATTAATTCAATGCTATAGATATTGTTGAGTGGGACCAACTCAGATGATAAATCTGTTTTAACAGCAATCAGAACCCCACCAGCAAAATATGGACGGTCCAATCTATAAGTGATAAACTCATAGATCATAGCTGAATGTTGGTGCCGAGTCTCTGTCTGTCTGTCTGTCTGTCCGTCTGTCCGTCTTGTTTGACGCCTCGTTCTCAGAGACTATAAAAGCTAGAGCAACCAAATTTTGTTTCCAGACTCATGTGATATCACACTGTTACAAGTGTGTTTCAAAATTTCGCCCCGCCCCCTTCCGCCTTCACAAAGGACGAAAATCTGTGGCATCCACAATTTTGAAGATACGATAAAACTAAAAACGCAGCATCGTAAAGAATGACAATATCTATCAGACTGCCAAATCTGAGTCAGATCAGATCATTATTATGGCCAGAATGAAGAAATTAATTTTCAGTTGCTTCCCCCACCTCCTCTGGCGCTGCTGATGCTATTCATTCTCTGTCTCGCTCGCACACACTCTGCCCTGTGCAATGCGCGTGCAACCCTATCGGAGGAGATAAAGAATCTAAATGGTAGATGTAGAATATCTGTTATACATGTATAATCTACATTTTACATGTAGATGTAGTTAACAAATGTAGCAAAAAAATGTAAAATGTAAAATTAAAAATTTTTTTTTATTTCAATCATAAGCTCATAAGCTCATAAATTTATATACTGTCTGAGTACGGGTATAAAAGTAGAGTCGCGACTAGAAGCGACTCACGTTCCTTCTCGTTTTTACTTTTTCTGAGTTTTTAAAATCATTTCAAAGTACATTACAACCAAATTTAAGATACTTAAGTATTGGGCAAAATAAGTCAATAATAAGGTCTCTTTGTTAAAATTTGTGTGAAAAGGCTACCTGAAATAATCATTTTTGCTTGTTCTTAAATGTTTGTAAGGCGTGCCACGCCCAGTTGGCTTTTTTTGTGTTTTTACATTTTGAGCAATGATTTTTATACCCGTACTCAAAAAGAGTTAATGGATATATTGTATTTGTGGTAGAAGTGGATGTGTGTAACGCAGAGAATGAAACGTTTCCGACCCTATAAAGTATATTCTTGATCAGCATCAATAGCCGTGTCTCTGTCTGTCTGTCCGTCTTGATGAGCGCCTAGATCTCAGAGACTATAAGAGATAGAGCAACGAAATTTTGTTTCGAGACTCATTCGATATTCCACTGCTACAAGTGTATGTCAAAACTTCGACCCGCCCCCTTCCGACACCACAAAAAACGTAGAATCTATGACAGGCACAATTTTAAAGATACGATATAACTATCTACCAGATTGCCAAATCTGGTAAAGATCGGATTATTAATATAGCCAGAATGAAGAAATTTTCAGTTGCTGCCCCACCTCCTCTGCCGCTGCTGACGCTACTTATTCTCTTTCTCGCTCGCATACACTCTGCCCTGTGCGAGGGCCCCTCGCGGAGAAGATGTAGAATCTAAATGGTAGATATAGAATATTTGTTCAAGATGTATTATCTACATTTTAGATGTAGATGTAGCTAACAGATGTAGCAAAAAAATGTAAAATATTTAAAATTTCTATTTAAATTTCAATCATAAGCTCAAAAATTTATATACTGACTGAGTGCGTGTATAAAAGTAGAGTCGCGACTAGAAGCGACTCGCACGTTTCTTCTCGTTTGATTTTAAAAAGGCGTTGCCACGTCCATTTTTCCCCAAATACCTACCTAATGCTGTTATAAGCTCATATCAAAACGTTAAACCAAAAATTCTTTTGCGTTTGCGAGTTATTAATTTCGGCCAGATAAAGTGGTAAAATTTCCATAGTGCAATGTAGCATACAGCTCTTTAATATGGATTACTACTCCTCAGCGTTCATTCTGTTCGTTGTCTGGAAAAGTGGACCTACGCCGAACCAGGAGAAGCAGCCACATATCATTATATTGCCAACACCATGTTTAACAGTTTTTTTGGTGAAACATGGATCAAATTTCGTTCCTTAAGGGCATCGTACATTCCTTTTACAATCTTTCCCAAATAAATTTATCTTAATTTCGTCGCTCCATAAAATGTTTCTCCACTTTTTCTTTCTGGTTCATCTTGCTCAGTCTTTGTGACCTTTAGCAAAAGTTAACCGCATTGTAATATTTTGTTGGCGCACAAGTGGAACCTTTGTTGCTATTCTCCCTGGAAGGTTAGTTATATCACTAAATTATTGTCCAATTTCTGCTGCAATAGCCTTTGCCAACTTAAATGTATAATTTTTACTAAAAAAAAAAATATTAAGTGGTCCATTGGTTTGCTTGTTTTCTGTGGATTTTCTTGAGTTTCTTGGCTACGTTTTCTTTTTAAAGTACTATTATGAGATCTTTTCATTAATTTGGCTATGTCCCGAAGAATTTTTCCTTTCAGAGTAAGAGCCAATCGGACTTTCTCCTCTGTACAATGAGACTTTTTACCTTTAACGTCTAAAAAAGCAAAAATTTCCAAATTATTCACTTAATATTGAAGAGTTACTGACCTATTATTTTTATCAGCCTAATATTTACTTTGAATTAAAAATGGAGCTAATTTACTTTATATCTTTATCCTATAACTAGCTGACCCGGCGAACTCTGTTCCGCCTTAAAGGCAATAAATAAGCAGATTTTGGAATTTATAAATTTAATTTTTTTAGAATAATTGTACATTTGTTGCTCTTCCTTTAAATACCTTGTGATACACGACATTTTTTGTTTTATCATCAGTCGCAAAAAAACAAACAACGAAGATAGTCTTCCGACCCGTGAACATGCCACATATAATTGTCCATGGATGTTCTAGACTCAAACCACAAACATTCAAGGATTGGCATTGTAATTTGTTGATGGTCATGGCAAATGCAAGACGGATCGGAAATTGAAGTCTTTTAAATTCAAACGGCATATCGGTTGGGATCATCTGGTTCCTCGGAATGAAAACTTCCTTACTTTTGAATTTGTCTTTCAGTATCGTCGCGTAAATTACATTGTTCATCAATTTTCTAACCACCAAACGCGTACCGTTGCACAGTTTTGGTTGGTTTATGTTTCGAAGCATGATTACTACGGAGCCAATCTTTAGGAGTCAATTGTGCGGTGGTAAGCCAGGCACATCCAAGGAGTTTAAAAATTCAATTGGATAGTTGGTGGCTTCATCTTTATTTGTGACGCAGTCAATAGATTTGAATGAATGCATTGTTCCAATGGTATTATTTTGAATTATGTAGTTCAGGTCATCTACATATTTATTCTTAGTCGCTAAAATGGCTCGCTCACTCAACCATTCATTATTTTTGTTGTTAGCAATAATGTTTGGAAATACATTGTTGATAATATAGTCTTATGATGAGACAAAATTACAGAAATTATTTGGAAATGAAATCAATCCGTAGTGTTTGGCTCCTCCAAAATATCTCGAGTCGTTGCGTAAATCTTTCAATGTTCGGTTAAGTGCTTATAATGCACGTTTATGCGTCATTGTGCATTCGTCCCAGATGATGATTTTCGATGCCGATAAAACTTTGGACATTGCTGAGTGTTTTGAAATATTACACGTTGGTTCTTCAATAGTTTGAAGATTTAACGGTAATTTTATTGCTGAATGAGCCCTACGGCATTCATCTAACAATGTGGCTGCTATTCCAGAAGAAGCAACTGCAACCGCTATGTTGGATCTCGCACGAAAAGTGGCTAAAACTACTGACATGAGGAATGTCTTACCAGTTCCACCAGGGGCATCTAGGAAATATAAAGCACCATTTTCATCATCGATTGCTTTCATTAAAGTATCATAAACTTCCTTTTGTTGGGAATTCAACAGGGGTATATTCGTTTTCGATCAAAAGTAAAGCACGATTATGTATCTCCTCATTCATCTCAATATCGTGATTTCTGGAATTGACACGAACTTGATGTAAAATATCTTCTGACACATTATCCTTGTATATGTGCCACATGTTAAATGGGTTTGATGGAAAGCATGTCGAAATTATGATAGCGAATAATGTGCGTATCTGACTTGGAGATGCAGAGATAATGGCTTCAGCGATTGTCGTATCCCAATGGGTATCGTTTTATAATAACCATTAACAGTCAGTATTGTCTCAAAAGACGTTGGCCCTCGCACATTTACCAGCCACAACCGCAAATAGAAACATTCATCATTCATTGGATGAACTGTATACATACGACCAAGAACATCAGTAGAACGCACATCCGGATACCCAGGCACCGCATCGCCTTGCTTCCGTCTTTGAAAATTCTTCGATGAAGCATTCCAAGTATAATAACGTGTCATCTCCGAGTAAAGCAAAGTTTGGGCAAACGGATAGCTTTGGCAGATCGCAAAAAAAATGGTCAATGTAGTTGCTGGAGGTGTTTCAACACGTTGCATAGCATTCGAAGACGTGAAATATACTTGTTGACCATTCTCCATATGCACCGCCAAATGCACAACAGTAGGATGACGTTCGTGAATAGCGAATGAGAATACACGCCAAATCGCTTCCTTACATTTCACATAACGACCAACTTGATATCGTGAAATTTCATCTTTGGTATTTGAGGATTGCAATCCAAAAACTGCAATATCGCTGCCTTTCGTTACATATTTGCAAATATATTTTATGGACTTTACTGAATTTCAGTACTCAACGTTGCAATGTGTCTTAAAAGTTTTAGAAATAAAAAGCGAATATAATAGTCCTCAGAGCGTAGTTTGGCTTTGTTTAACCTAATTAAAGTTAAACACTCCGTTTCTATATTGACATACATGTCGACGCAATATGATTGAGAAGCACGAAGTCGAGCCATATTAACGCGTCGCTGTTCACGTGCAATTTCTTGTTCTTCTTCATTATTTTCATTTGAAGTGTTTCGTATCCTTCTTGCATTACGGATTTGTGGGGAAAGATTCGATCGTCTTGGTCCCGGCATTGTTAATTAAACTTTACTTCACTTCAATTCACCTAACAATTTATTTCAAAACTCAAATTTTCAACTATTTATTCATAGAAAAAAATTACATAGCTGTTATGCTGTTTTCGTTATTTAAAGTGTGATTCTTTTTTGTTATACCACGTTTTATAGTGACTGTCGTTTACAGTATCCTGGATCTAACCTGGATCTCCTGGACCCACCAATTTTCAGTCATATCAGTACAGCCGTTCTTGAGTTATAAATAGTGTAACTAACGTGATTTTTTTTTATATATATAGACTAGCACACCCGGCGAACTCCGTTTCGCCACCAGATGTCTTCGTTTTATGTAAACGAAAAGGAAAAATTTTATTTCATTTCACAATAGTAATGAATTCATTTCGATTATAAAAATGAAGTGTTATTTAGTTGAACTTCTCTAAGTAAATAAAAGTGAAACCAAAGTACATACTGAATCGAAGCGTTATGCGTGTTCGCAAATTATCCTTTTCATTGAAGTGGTCTTTGGTAAACCAAATTTTTTGTTTTTTGGTCTGACGTTAACACAAACAAAGCGGATGGTTTGCCAACTCGTGAACACGCAACGTATAACTGCCCATGTGAAAAACAATGATTTTTTAAATTTATCCCGCAAACACTAAGCGATTTGCCTTGCGACTTCTTAATTGTCATTACGAACGCAAGGCGAACTGGAAATTGCAATCGTTTGAAGTCAAACGAAAGATTAGTCGGAATCATTGGTATTCGAGGAATACATAAATGTTCACCTGCGTACTTTCCGTTAATAATGGTTGCCTCAATCAAATTCGGCATAGGTCTTTTTACGGAAAGTCGTGTACCGTTGCAAAGTCGCGGTGGATTCAAATTACGCAATATCATAATAACTGTACCAACTTTGAGTTGCAAGTTATGTGGTGGAAATCCTGGTAACTCCAGAGAGTTCAAAAACTCCGTTGGATAATTTACTACATCATCGGGATTTGTTATGGAATCAACGGATTTGTATGTCACCAAATCGCCAGCAATTTTTGATTGAATTGTGAAATTCAGTGCGTGTACATCATTATTCTTTGCGGCAAGAATTGCTCGTTGTCTTAACCAAGCATAATTCTGATAATTCTCACTAATGTTTGGGAAAACATTTTCAATAAGAGCTAATTGAGAGTCTACAAATCGGCAAAAGTCGTTGGTAAGAGTAATTAATCCAGATGTCGCATCAACTGGGACTTTCCCATTTCCAAAAGCTAACAATTGTTTGGAAAATTGTGCAGCACTTTGATCATTTTGAAGTTGAACTCTCATACGGTGTAACTTCTGATCGTGTGATGGTGTAGTGTGTGGTGTATATGTAGTTGTTACGTGTTGCAATTCATTGTGTTGGTGTGAGTGATTGGTTATGTGTGTTGTATCTTTTACCTTGCAAGTCGGCATGAAGCCGCCTTCTCGAATTAGTTTATTTTATTAAAAAAAAATTCTTTAAGAATATTGAATAAAACTGTTTTCTGTTATGTTAAAGCTTACGTAGATGTGTGTACCTATTATTATGATCATGTGTGTATGTATGTATAAGCATAAATATATGTACTTAAAATTAATTTTTTTTAAACAAATCACAGTAATCAAATCTTATTGTTTATAAACATATTTGGAAGCTCTATTCACTAATAAAACAAATAAAAAAATACGACAACAAATGAAAGTGCTAATCTGGCGCTTTGCGAGTTATCTCTTGGGAGAAAGCGAGAATACCCACAATATCTTTGCCTAACTGTGTGAAGAAGCTACCGACATTAAAAAGATGCTAAAAAAGTATCAGAAAAGCAGATATCCCGGATATCCGTTCAAAATTTGTTTGATATTGCGCATTTGGAAGCAATGCAGATAATGAAAATAGAAAAGGATAACAAGTTTCTGCAGTGACAAAGAACAGACGGGAGACCCGACTGCTTTGGTGGAGTGGACAACCAATAGGCCGATTAAAAATAACGATCTCGAACTAGGCGTTTGAACGAGAAACCCGACAAAGAAGGCATTGGGTGCGCTCTCTTCAAATTTTGATCTAAACACACACGTAATTATTAATGGTTTTTAAACCTTTACTATTTAAATTTGTAGGATGATTCTTTGTCAAGTTCGGGAGGTATATGTTCGGGCCAGCAGCTATTTAGCGTCAATTTTATAGCATTAAATGTAACATTATGTTTGTATAAGAGCATCTAAAACCCTAAACTTATGTAGTCTCTAGCGTTCGGCAGTGCTGCTGTGCTCTCCCTATTAAAGGGCGCTCTGCACCTGCCCCTTCGGCTCTTGCTTTGATCGGCCGTCGTTGCCTAGTTAGTTCTATGCTAATCTCTCGCCGCATAGGTTGCATATCGAAACCCCTCTTGTATACGTTTATCTGGACGGGCAAAGAGCGAGCAATTGGCTTCAGCTAGCCGCCGGTATAAATAAATATTATAACGTTTAAATCGAATTGTTTTAATTGATTTTGGATAAATATAGGTGCCAAAAAAGCTTGGCATCTCAAACATTGGTGACCCCGACGTGATTAAAGTACAATTTTAATCGCGTTTTGTTTAAAAACTATAAAAAATCGATCAAGATATTCGTTTCTGTGCCGTTTAACGACCAACAAATACATTTTGTGCAAATAAGAACAGTTAAAGTGCAAGTTCAGTGAGACTGCAGCCGTTAAATATTCCGTCGCTTAATCGCCGAATCTCTATTGCTCTGCGTCGCTGCATCCGCGGTAATGATCGCCTGCACCGTCTTGGCGAGTCATTCTCGGGGGATAAAATCGACAAACTAAGTGCGTCTGAAATAGATGTGCGCCTCCATATGTTGACGGAAATGCGTGAGGAGTTCAACAAGTCCCATAATGAGCTGGAATCGCTGGATGAAGACGAGATTGGAAGTGAGCTGCGTGAAACCTTCGATGCGCTGTTCATTTCTTTGAAAGCTGAGCTGCTTTCTGCTCTCGAGTTAGGACACCTACGCGTAGCCGCTCATTCAACTAGCCTGCCAAACAGCTCTGGAGGTCATACCATCATCATGGCTCACAAGCAGCGGCTTCCTGAGCTGAAGCTTCCTAGCTTCTCCGGTGGCTATGTAGAATATGCGGGTTTTATTGCCATGTTTAATTCGGTCATCGAAGAAGATCGAGATCTTAGTGAAATCGAGAAGTTCCAACATCTTCGCTCATGTCTCTCGGATGCGGCCCTGGATTCGGTTCGATCGTTGGAGCTCATGCTTCTGCAAAAATTAGATGCGAAGACCCAAACGAAATGGGAAGAGACCGCGTCATCGGACAGGATACCCACAGCTGGGGAGTTCTACGATTTCCTGGAGAAGCGATGCCAGAAGATGGAGAACGTGCAATATGCTGTAGCGACACACGCTGGTAGGTCTCAGGTGGGAAAAGGCCAGTTTACACATCTAAAGAAAACCTTTGTTGCCGCCGACCCGTCTGGATGCTCTTTCTGCCATTCAGCGGGCCACGAAATATACTCGTGCAGCACCTTCACAAATTTATCTCCGTTTCTGCGTCACAAGGAAGTGAAGAAGCTGTCACTTTGTTTTAACTGCCTAAAATCGGCCCATCGGACTCGTGCATGTACAGGTGGCCAGTGTAGAGTTTGCGGAAGGAGGTATCATACCTTATTGCACTTCGACTCATCCATAGCGCAAAGCTCCCCAGCTGTTTCTCCTCCAGAACGAGCAGTACAACCAGGTGCTATTACGCCTGTTCAGGATTCTGTTAGCAGTGCGATGTTGTGCTGTTGGCTACAGCTGTTGTTTTGGTGAAGAATCGATCTGGCGTTTTGGTTCCGTGTCGCGCCATTCTAGATTCAGGATCCCAGCTTCATCTCGTCACATCCAGGTTCGCCCAGCAGCTTCAGCTTAGGAGAACTCAATCGTCTGTTTCTGGTCTGGGCGATACTAGAGTGTCCACTGAGGGATCCACCGTCAGCATTTTCATGCAGTCTCGCACTTCGGACTATTCGACCACACTTACTGCCCTCATCGCCCCCACAATCACAGATAGCCAACCAAGTCTGACAGTTAATGTGGCCGATGGCCGGCAAAAATCCTCCAGCTGAACCCTCCCCGAGGGCGCCGGCTGGGCAATGGGCACTGCATTATCCCGAATCGGGTAATGCATTGCCGCTTGCTCTGTCCGGGGTAATGCAGTGTCCAGCTAAGGTCGGGTCCAGGTCTTCCCGATATAACATTGGGGGAACTGAACCATGACCATGGCTGGAGGTGCCTGGTGGGTAGGCTTAAAACGCTAGGGGGTGGTTCCCCCGATAAATATTAACTTTATGGACCTTCGGGCAACCATGGAGCGGAGAATGGATCGAACCGGGACTGGGATGTCAGTCCAAACGTCGGTGGAAAGCGTGACTGCTACCACCGGCGGGCACGGAGAGGAGCAATCCTCTCTGCGTGTCGCCAGCGGTCACAACTCTGGTATGGCGGGAGCAGGCCCTACCAGTTTTAAAGCTACTGCCACAAAAACGCCTCAGTGCACGCTGAGACGCACAGGTGCTGTTGTCGAGACAGACTCGGACCTGGAGAGCGTTCTCAGCGCCAGCTCCCTGCGTAGGGAAGGGCCGAAGCGTTCCAGGGAGGGAATGAAGGCGAAGTCCCAATACAAGGCGGCCCTCAAAATCAAGAGCCGGCTCCAAGGCAAGGTTGGCATCTCCCAGGAGGAGAAGAGCAAACTGGCCTGGGCTGAGCAAAAGGTAGAGGAGGGACGTCTTCACTACTCGCAGCTGCCTCAGATGCAGGCGACGAAGGGCGAGTTCGCCAATAAGGTTAAGGAGATGATGGCCACCAAAAGGCAACGCTCGATCGAGAGTGCCAAGGACACTCCGGCGAGCAAGCGGCAACGCGGGCCCAAGGTGGTCATCACCCAACCCAAAGCGAACAAGCCAAAACAGAAGACCAGGATGAGTGACGTGTCATTGTGGCCCTGATCGATCGCAGCGAGGAGAACGGAAAGATGACGGCTGAGCAGTGGAAGCAGGTCCACGCCAAGCTCGTCGAATCCCTCTTTGAGCGAATGGGAGACGAGCCGGACGCTCCCATGCCCACCTTTGACGGTGCGGGATGGTTGAACGGGCTAAAGATCCTGAAGTGCAATGACGACCCGACGAGGAAGTGGTTGGTGCAGGCGGTACCCAAATTGGAAGCGATGTGGGAGGGGGCCAAGCTGGAGGTGGTGGACAGGGAGATGATCCCGTCCGTCCCCAAGGCGAAGGTGCTCTTCCCCATTGCAGTCCATGGTGACCGAGCACTGAAGCTTCTTCAGCGTCAGAACGCGGACGAGATTTGGGAAGATGGCGTGGGGCGTAGGCAGCGTCTACCTACGTCTCAAAAAACGCCACCCAGGGGACAAGGATGCGCACACCCTGCAGGCAGGCGAGGTGGAGAAGGACCTAGGTCTGGATACCATCCTGGAGGCCGCCCAGGGTCTTGCGTTGGACGACTCGGAGGAAGAGGAGGAGGACGGAGACCTGACCGTGATAGTCAACCCGTCGATGGAGGTTGAGCCAGCCACTCATGACAGTGAGGGTGCTGCAGCTCAACCTTCATAAGAGTAAGCTCGCGTCGGCGGAGCTCCTTATTGCCTTGGAGCAAGGGCCCGTCGACATAGCTTTGGTCCAGGACTAAAGTCCCCTAATTACCACCTCTTTCACCCACCATCGGTAAGCAGGATCAGAACCACCGTACTTGTACGAAAGGGCATCCACGCTTACCTAATGTCTCATTACAGCACTGACGACCTAACTGCGGTGATGCTCGAAAGCGAGGACAAGCGCCTGATGGTAGCTTCATGCTATATGGCACACGACAGACCGCCTCCACCGGAAGAGCTAAGGAGTCTGGTGGCGCATGCCAGCCCGAAGGACCAGCAGCTCTTAGTTGGTACGGACGCAAACGCCCACCACAGCGTGTGGGGAAGCCCCGATATCAACGACCGAGGTGAGTCACTTCTAGACTTTATACTATCAACTAACCTAGATGTAGCAAACGTGGGAGAGGAACACACCTTCGTAGGTCCCACATCGTCTAACGTGCTAGATCTAACACTCGTAACGGGAAAGAGTACTTTGGTATCTGACTGGAGAGTCCTTGATAGACCATTCTTCTCAGACCACAAGTACATTCAGTTCAAGTGCGAGCTTAAACATTCTCCGAATATAACTGTCCATAGAAACCCCGGAACAAAAACTGGGAAAAGTTTTAAAAGACAGTTACCTCGAAGCTCGCGACTCGGCCGGGCACAGTGAAATCTCCGGAAGACATAGAGACGTCCCTAGAGACACTATCTAAGGAACTACTGGATGCGTACCACGAAGAAGAGGACCAAACCACTTTGGTGGAACCGGGACTTATCGCTTCAAAGAAACAACCTCAAAGACTTCTTCAAAATCGTCAAACTGACGAACGATAATCAATGAGGAATACAAAACCCTACTCAGGGAATACAAGAAGGAAATACGCCGGGCACAAAGACACTCGTGGAGGAACTTCTGCTCCAATATCGAGAAAGTCCCAGAAACGGCTAGACTCCGGAAGTTGCTATCGAAGCAACCGACCATACAGAGTCAGCTGAGACGAAATGATGGACAGTGGACTGAGGACAGCGAAGAAGCCCTAACAGCACTGATGGAGGATCACTTCCCAGGATGCACCACGGTTGCTGACGCCACAGAGCATCAGTACCTAGCAACTGAGGAACAGCATCCTCCAACATATCTCATATCGTCTAAGAGAATCCACTGGGCTATAGACTCCTTTGCGGGTACTAAAGCACCTGGACTAGACGGTATATTTCCAGCCATGCTACAGGTGACCAAAGACGCGATCACCCCATGGCTCTCTGCAATATACTCAGCTTGCCTGAGCACAGGCAATAGCCATATAAGTCCCAAGGATTATAGACCGATAAGCCTCACCTCCTTTCTACTCAAAACTCTAGAAAAGCTGCTGGATTTACACATCAGGAATGATGTAGGGGGAGTGTTGTCAACCAACCAGCACGCATACACCAAAGGGAAATCGGTAGAGACGGCACTGCATTCGCTAGTAGCCACCATCGAGAGGGCCCTTCACAATAAAAAGTATGCTCTAGGAGTGTTCGTAGACATATCCGGAGCATTCAACAACGTGAATACGAACGCGATAATGGACCGCCTTGAAGCGACCAACACGCATCCCGCAATCAACCTCTGGATAAAGAACCTTCTCAGCTGCAGACGGGTGTATTCAGAGTGGGGCACCGCTTCCATGGTAAAAGGGGCGCACAGAGGCACACCTCAGGGTGGGGTCCTGTCGCCCCTCCTATGGAATCTGGTGGTCGACGACCTAATAAAGAGATTCGAGAGGAGAGCCCCAAAAATAACAGCCTATGCGGACGACATAAGCATAATTATCACGGGAGTATGTCCATCGACCCTCAGCTCTATAATGGAATCAACACTCAGGGAGATATGTGAGTGGGCGGAAAAAGTAGGACTCAGTATCAACGCGGACAAGACGGACCTTATCCTCTTTACCAAGAGATATAAGGTTCAGGCCTGGACCCCCCGAAAATCGACAGAACCAGGCTGACCCCAAAATCACAAGTCAAATACCTCGGCATAGTACTGGACAGCAAGCTGGCATGCTGTCATGAAAAGGGTGAAGAAGGCCACCATTGCGCTATATGCATCCAAGAAGATGCTTAGCAGCACATGGGGCCTATCACCTGCTCTAATGCACTGGATTTACATCTCGGTGGTGCGACCGACTCTGCTGTATGGTGTCTTAGTGTGGTGGCAGGCTACGGAAAAAAGACATACAATAAGCTTATGGAAAGAACTCAGCGGCAGGCAATGCTTTGCATCACAGGGGCGCTGAGGTCAACCCCAACAAAAACTCTCGAAACATTACTCGGAATTGACCCCCTAGACATCCACGCGCAACTGATTGCAGGAAAGGCAGCACAACGCCTAGTCGCATCGGGCAACATGTCGCTACACGGATTCGGGCACAGTTCAATCGGCCGAGACATGATCAGTTTAACCGACTACATGAGCCCCAGAACATGCCTGGATGTCGAAACAACATCATTTATGGGACCCGACGACTGGAAAAAGGGTCGGGACCAGACTCAGCACCTCAACATTTACACAGACGGCTCCAAGATGGAAGGAGGAGTAGGAGCGGGCATATACTGTACAGACCCTGAGATAAGGCTGTCCTATAAGCTACCGGACCAATGCAGCATATTCCAGGCGGACGTTTTCGCGATACGGAAAGCAGCGGAGGCTGCTCAGTCTACGGATCGCCCACACGACGTGATCAACCTGTTCGTGGACAGCCAGGCGGCGATAAGATCCATGCAGTCGTCGGCGGTCGGTTCCAAAAATGTCTTGGCAAGCAGGGAGGCACTAGAAATCCTAAGCACGACTAAGTCAGTGCGGATCTACTGGGTTCCCAGCCACCAAGGCATCGATGGTAACGAGATCGCTGACGTTCTGGCTAAGGACGGCGTCGGGCTGGGAAATGACAGAACTGAGAACGTACCGGTCTCCCTTAGAACGCTCCAAAGCGATCTAGAGAAAAAGGCCAACACTAAAGCAAGGAACAGGTGGAGCAACACCACCACCTGCAGAACCTCAAAGACCATGTGCAGGGAGCACAATGGGAAACTCAGCCACTACCTACTGCACCTACCACGGATTGATTGCAGAATGCTAGTGGGAATACTCACAGGACACTGTCTGGCTGCGGCACATGCTGTCAAGCTGGGCATCACCAACAGTGGCAGCTGCAGGAAATGCGATGAACCCGGGGCTATCGAAACCCTGGAGCATCTTATCTGCATCTGCCCGGCTCTTTCACGGGCTAGGCGAAGATACCTAGGCGCCCCGGTGCTGGCATCGCTAGAGGATGCCTCCAAGAGGACGCCAGGGGAACTTCTTTCCTTCGCGAAAATCTCCTCGATCCTCACGGACTTCGAAACCGCGTGAACAACTCATGAAGGTCCATACACACCCATCCGGATAACTTAGGGCCATATTGGCCTATGAGAGGCCCCGTGAGGACCGTCCGGGTTAACCTAACCTAACTTAATGTGGCCGATTGGAACATTCCCTCCAATATTCAGCTTGCCGATCCTGCATTCTATAATCCTCAGCAAGTAGATCTCCTTATTGGCGCGAGCATTTTCTATGACCTTCTCTGCGTAGGGCGAATCAAGCTCATAGACGGATTGCCGATTCTGCAGAAGACTCGGCTTTGGTGGATCGTATCCGGTGGTGTACAGAGAGTATCAAGCTAGTCGTTTTTGGCAACTCAAAATTATCCGGATTTGGAGGCTAGAATGCATGGTTGGATCGAACTCTTCGTATGTTTTGGGAAGTCAAGAATTGTGTGGAGGCTAGCTTGAGTACAAAAGAAGAAGTAGATTGTGAGGTGCATTTCGTAAGCCACTTTTCACGTTTGCCATCAGGGGAGTACTCCGTTCGACTGCCTTTAAAGTATGATGCTGATCGCTTGGGAGAGTCTTATACTCAGGCGTATCGACGATTTCTAAGTTTGGAGCGAAAACTGGATCGAAATCCCACGCTCAAGGAGCGTTACTCAGCTTTTATGAAAGAGTATACTGATTTGAAACATATGTCCGCAGTCCATCCTGACTCACGTAGCCTCTGCAAGTATTTTCTGCCTCATAACTGCGTTTTAAAGGAGGACAGTACCACGACAAAACTCCGTGTCGTTTTCGATGGCTCTGCAGCTACATCAACGGGATGCTCTTTAAATGATGTGATGATGACAGGTCCTGTTATTCAGCCTGCATTGTTTAACATACTGACCCGGTTCCGCACATATACCGTTGCTCTCACTGGTGACATTTGTAAAATGTACCGCTGCGTAAAAGTATCTCCACCTGACAATTTTCTCCAGTGTATCCTATGGCGAGATTCCATCCAGTCCGAAGTTCAGGTCTACACATTAGAAACCGTCACATACGGTACGAGGGCTGCATCGTTTTTAGCTGTCCGTGCAATGCACCAGCTGGCCATCGACGAGGGTGATTCCTATCCTCTTGGCTCAGCTGCCCTGCAACAGGAGTTCTATGTTGATGATCTCATCTCTGGCGGCAACTCGGTCGCAGAGGTCAAGGAAAAGATGCGCCAAACTTCAAGTCTACTATCTTGCGGTAACTTCAAGCTTAGAAAATGGTGCTCGAGTAACCAAGCGGTGCTTGTTGGAATTTCAGAAGACGACGTGGAGAAATTTCTACGGTTTCATGATGGAAGCGACATTACCAAAACTCTTGGTTTAGCTTGGGACCCTGCCTCGGATCAGCTGCTGTTTGCCTTGTCCGCGCTGGACACGAATTCAAGGCCATCCAAGCGGTCGGTTTTATCAACGATTGCGCGTTTCTACGACCCTCTTGGATTGATTAATCCTGTTATTGTCAGGTGCAAGATCTTTCTTCAGCAGCTTTGAAGAGAAAACTTGGACTTGGATGAGAGCCTACCGACAGCGCTGCACTCAACTTGGATTGACCTGAGAAACAGTTTCATTTCCTCGCGTTGTCCATCATTTCAGTACATCTGTAGAGGTTCATGGATTTTGTGATGCAAGCATGGAAGCATATGGTGCTTGCATACATGTCGTGTCCAGGCAAGGGGAGTCGTCGAGCAATGTTTTGTGCTCAAAGTCTCGAGTGGCGCCACTAAAATCATTGAGCAGAGCAGAGACACATTGCTGCAGCCAGCAACGAACATTGCTCAAAGGAGAAGTTGCTGGCAAAATATTTGCACAGCCTCTCGAGAGGCTCGCTTCCCAGCCACCTCATCCAGTCAGAGCTGTGGTTTCACGGTCCCTCGTTTTTGTTAGGCTCTAAGGATGAGTGGCCTGTATCTCCCATTTCTGAAACTCCGACCATTGAGCTTCGCAAACGTATATTGCTGATCGCGTCTCTACATGCTGATCTCACGTTCGAATGCAAATTTGCAAACTCTTTCTTCGGCATGCAGCGCACATTCGCCTACATGCATAAATTCGTTCATCGTCTTAGGCTACCTGGACTCACGGTTGCTGACATTCAGCAAGGAACGCATCTTTTAGTTCGACACGTTCAGCTGGCAAGTTTGTGGTCGGACATAAAGGAGATTAGACGCAATGGGCAAGTCAGGAAGTCTAGCTCCATCAGTTCGCTATCTCCGTTCATCGATCCGTCTGGTTTACTTCGAGTTGGAGGTCGTCTCAGCAACCCATCGCTCCCGTTTAATGCTCAGCACCCGCTTATTTTGCCCAAGGGACATCCCGTAACGTCTGCAATGATAAGCTATTATCATCAACGGAACCTCCATGCCGGACCTCGCGCCTTGCTTGCTAAAATTCGGGAGACTTGCCTAAGGAGCGTCTGGAAGGATCGCGGGCCTTCGAAGTAACTGGAGTGGACTATTGAGGACCCTTTTTCTACCGTTCAGAAATCCGCACGAGGCCTCCGATCAAGTGCTACATAAGCGTGTTTATATGCTTCACCTCTAAGGCCATACACATGGAGCTTGTTAGGGATCTGACCACCGCTTCGTTTTTGGGCGCATCGAAACGTTTCACGTCCACTCGAGGAAGGCCAAGTCAAATTTGGTCGGACAATGCGACAAATTTCGTTGGCGCCATGAACTGGAGCTAAAGCTGAGCTTTTCCTGAGCGACTCGCACATGAGGGAAGTCCATGAATCCTGTTTGGCTGACGCAATCGACTGGCATTTCATCCCGCCGCGCTCTCCGCACTTTGGCGGATTGTGGGAAGCTGCCGTGAAGACCGCAAAGCATCACTTGTACCGCTCAGTTGGGCCATCCGTCCTTAGCTTCGACGAGCTGCGTACCTTAATCTGCCAGATCACGGCAATTGTTAATTCTCGCCCTTTGCTCTCGCTTTCAGAAAATCCAGATGACTTGAATGTACTGACGCCTGCTCATCTGCTTTTGGGAGGCCCGCATGAAACAATTCTCGAGCCTGACCTAACGAAGCTCAATTACAATCGACTGGATGGTTGGCAGCGGGTCACTCAACTGCAGCAGACATTCTGGAGGCGTTGGCGCGAGGAGTATCTGACTCTTTTGCAAGAGCGCTCGAAGTGGCGCATGCCTACGCAAAACCTCTGCGTGAACGATGTCGTCCTGGTGAAGGACGAGAATCTTCCTCCAATGCGTTGGCCACTGGCTAGAGTGGTCGACGTCGTCAAAGGCAAGGATGGAGTATGCCGCGTGGCTGATTTAAAGACGCCCTCAGGAACCATCAGGAGAGCCGTTACTCGGCTGTGTTTGCTGTCCCTTGAGAAGTCTGTCGAAATACGAGCTTCAAACGGGGGGAGTATGTTCGGGCCAGCAGCTATTTAGCGTCAATTTTATAGCATTATGTAACATTATGTTTGTATAAGAGCGTCTAAAACTCTAAACTTATGTAGCGTTCGGCAGTGCTGCTGCGCTCTCCCTATTAAAGGGCGCTCTGCACCTGCCGCTTCGGCTCTTGCTTTGATCGGCCGTCGTTGCCTAGTTAGTTCTATGCTAATCTCTCGCCGCATAGGTTGCATATCGAAACCCCTCTTGAATACGTTAATCTGGACGGGCAAAGAGCGAGCAATTGGCTTCAGCTAGCCGCCGGTAGAAATAAATATTATAACGTTTTAAATCGAAGTGTTTTAATTGATTTTGGACAGATATAAGTGCCAAAAAAGCTTGGAATCTCAAACAATATACATAGCTGATAACTCTCCAAACTCCATGATAACCAAAAACAGTCAGACTCACAACATAAAGGAACGTGGTAGCAGAAAATTAGTCACTCTAAAGCTGGCAGCCTTGGATAGGTGCCAGCTTAGTGTAAGGAACTGTGTTTACATTTTAAAAGTTACATTAGAAGCACTTGGTTACAATTGCAAAATTGCAAACAGCAAACGCTGTTTGGAATACAGTTCTCCAATGGAACCTTGAAGATTGAGAATTGCTATATTTGCTCGCCGCCATCATGTCTATGAACTTTACACCTTGAAAATCTCAATATTTAGCTCTCAGGTCATTGTTTATAGTATCTACCTATGTAGAGCCATGGCTTTTTAAAATCGTTAAAGGAATATGAAAATATTGATGAATCTGTTTTAGGGCCTGTCTCCAGCACCACGGAAAATTACTTCCGGAATTCTGTGAGGGTGTAGAACATAGCTAAAAGAGGGTTGATGAATCAGCTATGTTTTGTAAACAGTGCCGATTGTGAAATTACAAAATTAGAAAGATGCACTCTCCCGATGAAATGGTTATTTTGGGCCGGCATATATTGTTGCAAGACCAAAAATAATCATTTAAATCCTTTTTTTATGTTGCGTACAGTTTTTACCTTCATCTTGCACCATTCGCTTTAGGAATAATTGTTGAACATATATTCCTGAGCTGTCATCAGCTGTTCTTGCAGTCCACACTCGGTCCCGATAGGCAACTATCAATATATATCTGTGGATTCCGCTCATGTTGCTGAATACACATGCCAGGAAAACGTAAACGAAAAATTCCTGCCAGTTTCTTTATATGAAGTTTGACAGGAATTTTTCGATTCCGCGGTGCTGGATACTATGCTTAACAGTATAGGGAGTAAACAAATTCACTTTTGTAGATTCCAGAGCGCCTTGAACTGAAAAGTATGACTTTTTGCTGAAAAGTAAAATGCAAAGTGAATGTGAAAAACCAGAGCCTGTCTGAATATGAGAATACTAGGGGCCGGTATCTCGACTTCGGGTTAACCTTAATCGGAACGTTAAAGTATCCGAAAACAAAAATTTGTTTTATAAAGGGCTCATGTGGGGGTTAACTTCCAACCGGAGGCTTGAACCCGGTTAACTTCCAACCTCTGGTTGGAAAGCAAACCCAAGCTCCGGTTGGAAAGCAAAAAGCAACCATGATTTCAAGAATTATGAGAAGGAACGTGTGTGTCGCTTCTGGACGCGACTCTACTTTTATACCCGTACTCAGTAAGTATATAAATTTGTGAGAATTTTAAAATATTTTAGATTTTACATTTTTTGCTACATCTGCTATCTACGTCTACATCTAAAATGTCGATTATAATCTAAAATGTATATTCTACATTGTGTATGTAATGTAGATTGTACATATTCTCCGCAACGGTCACACACTGCACAGGGAAGATTGTGTGCGAGCGAGAAAGAGAATAAACAGCGTCAGCAGTGCCGTAGAAGGTGGGGAAGCAACTGAAAATTAATTTCTTCATTCTGGCTATAATAATGTTCCGATCTGTACCAGATTTGGCAATCAGGTCAAACAAGAAGGACAGACATGGCTATATCGAATCGGATATTGATGCTGATCAAGAATATATATACTTTATGGGGTCGGAAACGTTTCCTTCTCTGCGTTACACACATCCACTTTTACCACAAATACAATATACCCCTTAACTCTTTGAGTACGGGTATAAAAAGTGCGTTTGTTGTTTACAAAATACTGTAACCGCTACCGTTACCGGAAGTCGAGATACCGGTCCTAGGACTTACTTTTGACTCAAGATATAGATGGACTAGACATATAGAAGATCTAACTAAATAACTTCCCTCCAGAAAAAAAAGGAACATAAAATGTCTCTCAAATACTAAGTTTAGCTGCAACACACATACATTAATATCAATAACAGAAGCATTGATAGTCTGTAAAATCGACTACGGACTAGTATTTTACGGGGATTCTTCAAGAACTGGCCTTAATAAAATTCAAACCGTGCTCAACTGTTTTGTAAGGATATCCCTAGGAGCATTAAGGTCAACCCCGATTGCAAATCTCTTGGTGGAAGCTTATATAAATACAGTTGCAGACCGATGCGACTTCCTACAAGCTAAGCTAATCGAAACAATACCTCTTTTAAACAACACAGTACTCTAAAAGATTTCCAAAACAGACGATAATTTAAAAATAATATACCCTCAGCCATAAATTACTCATTACATGTTTCAAATCACAAATGAAGTATTTTATTAAGAACTTAAATAAAAACCAAGCTACCGTTCTGGCAATTTACACCCAGTACCATAAATAAACGAGAAGGAACGTGAGTCGCTTCTAGTCGCGACTCTACTTTTATACCCGTACTCAGTCAGTATATAAATTTATGAGCTTATGATTGAAATTAAAAAAAAATTTTACATTTTACATTTTAAATTTTTTGCTACATTTGTTAACTACATCTACATGTAAAATGTAGATAATACATCTAGAACAAATATTCTACATCTACCATTTAGATTCTACATCTCCTCCGCTAGGGGTTGCTCGCGCATTGCACAGGGCAGAGTGTGTGCGAGGGAGACAGAGAATGAATAGCGTCAGCAGCGCCAGAGGAGGTGGGGGAAGCAACTGAAAATTAATTTCTTCATTCTGGCTATAATAATGATCCGATCTGGTTCAGATTCGGCAATCTGATAGATATGGCCATTCTTTACGATACTGCGCTTTTAGTTTTATCGTATCTTCAAAATTGTGGATGCCACAGATTTTCGTCCTTTGTGAAGGCGGAAGGGGGCGGGGCGAAATTTTGAAATACACTTGTAACAGTGTGATATCACATGAATCTTGAAAAAAATTTCGTTTCTCTAGCTTTTATAGTCTCTGAGAACGAGGCGCTCATCGGGACGGACAGACGGACAGTCGGACAGACGGACAGACGGACAGACGGACGGACAGACAGACATGGCTCTATCGACTCGGCTATTGATGCTGATCAAGAATATATATACTTTATGGGGTCGGAAAATTTTCCTTCTCTGCGTTACACACATCGACTTTTACCACAAATACAGTATACCCCTTAACTCTTTTTGAGTACGGGTATAAAAACTTACTAACGTTGACAAAAATAGTACACACGACCAAAATGTCTAGTTTTTGCTATTTAACTTACCAAGTTGTCTATAAACATCTGCCTTTAACTTCAATGATATGTTTTTTTCATTGAGTAGAAATTCGTAGGCATTCTTTGCGGCTTTATGCTTATTTTGAACTTCATAAAGATGAGCAATTTGAAATTTGACTGAAAATAACACAAATAAATAACAATTAATTTTTAGTTTTCAATCATACATATCAACATGAAAATGTACATACGTACAAGAACCCTACATGAACGCGCAACCGAATCGATTCGGATGGACTCTGTATTCGCTTCGTCCGATCCGATTAAATCAGCGATTCAGCTTTCGAACCTTTAGAATTTAGGTGCAAACATTTTTTGGCAGTCGGATATTTAAAATTTTGTATAAATCGCGATCTTTTGAATTTTTAAAATTATTTTTGTTTTTGAGTAAAGGCGCGACAACTAAAATTTTTTTAATATTTTTCTGCTTTTAACATTTTGTATAAAAAAAACAAAAAACTATTTGACCGTCAGTTAGTTTTAACACGTAAATTCTTTATAGTTCATGATCTATTAACGGATTTTTTTGTAATGTGTATAGACTCTTGAATTAATCATATACACAAATTTTGACGTAACTCCAAGCGCGAGGATCAAACGTAAACCGATTTCAAAAAATTTGTTTGTAACATTTTTAGAATCCGACTTAAGTTTAAAATTTGGACCTTCAGCCCACTCTTATGTGCATACCCGAAGGCACGAACGCAGGGTTCTAATACGTACTCAAATAACGAATAAAAATACTGCAAATAAACATTGAATAAATGTGTATCCCTTACCATGAAGTTCAGAAAAAGTCGATGGATACTTATAAAGCAGCGCCAATTGCAAATGTTTTAAGGCAATGTTATATTCACCGCAATGCTTCAGCATGAAGCCCAATCGTAAATGAACATCATTGGCACATGTGAAATTGGGATTTAAGTATAAAAGCTCCTGAAATGATTTAATTGCCCTATAAAAAAAGAAAATAATTGTTTTAATCTTTTTAAAAATTGTGTCAAACGGTGATACTAAGTTTAGCTGCAACACACATACATTAATATCAATAACAGAAGCATTGATAGTCTGTAAAATCGACTACGGACTAGTATTTTACGGGGATTCTTCAAGAACTGGCCTTAATAAAATTCAAACCCTGCTCAACTGTTTTGTAAGGATATCCCTAGGAGCATTAAGGTCAACCCCGATTGCAAATCTCTTGATGGAAGCTTATATAAATACAGTTGCAGACCGATGCGACTTCCTACAAGCTAAGCTAATCGAAACAATACCTTTTTTAAACAACGCAGTACTCTAAAAGATTTCCAAAACAGACGATAATTTAAAAATAATATACCCTCAGCCATAAAAATTGTGTCAAACGGTGATTTTACAGAGTGACTCTAATATGTACATTGAAATAGTAGTGCCGCACCTCACCACTTTCAGGACTGTTTTTGAGACACTTCCAGTATTCAAAATTTAACATGTAATACCATTTTAGGAAAACTTAATATTTAAGCATTATTACCCTAAAGAAATCCTATTGCATTTGCATTCCATCTTCATGTTTTACATTACTTAAGAAAAATACCCATCAAATCTGCTGTTTATAGAAATAGTAGTTCTGGGTTTAAATATTTAACAAAAATTAAAAAACAGAACAAATTAATTTAAAAAAGTCACCATCAGTAAGTTTATTTAAGCTATTAAATATTTTGATGACTAAAGGCAGGAGGTGTAATGGAACTGAAAACTAAGATTTATCCACTCTCACTATTTAACCCAATTAACTTTAAAAAGTAGGCTGAAAATCGATTTTGTATGCAAAAAAAACTTATCTTTAAAGGGATGGGCGGCAATGGTTGAAAAGACTGTCATAGATACTCATTATTTTAAACCAATCTGCCTGTTTTTGAATGCGTCGGTTCTGCAGCCCTAAATCCAAATGCAGACCTGACATATGAAGATCGATAATTTTTATTTTCATGATAGTTATAAGCGATGTTTTTGATGCTTGATGATTGAACGAGTTTTTGAGTAGAACAGATGTGGAGGACGGACGCCTCGAGCAGAAAAGAAAACTAATTTTTGAACAAACGAATTTTGTAAACGAAAAATAAATATAAACAGTTAAATAAAAAGAAAAACTTATTCAGATACCGTGCCTTGTATTAACAAAGCAACAAAGACCTTACCATCAATATCATCAAAAATTAGGAAAAAAATTTTGTATGAATCTGTTAGTCAGTTCGTAGACGGTTGATTTCATATTATTTAAATGAATGAAGTTCCAGAAAACTACGCGTTATGTCATAAAGCACATAGGCGCACAACTCAAGTACTTTTGACTAAGGATAGTAAAACTATATAGTATTATATGGTAAGATAGGCTCCAAAATTATGTTTTGCATTCACAGAAAATCAATTACCATCTAAAATCATCAAAAAAAATTGCATTGGTTTTGCTGGGCTGAGCCCTATGTGGCCAAGCTCAGGATAAAGTGGTACTGCCTAGTCTGTCGTTTGATTATTGAGCAAAACTGTTTATTTAGACATACTTTTTTTTTAATACATTACATTCAAATTAGATTTACAAAATGTCTCTCATAAAAATATTTCTACAGGATAATGATGCGAAACACTCAGGAGAGCACGCTAGAAATCGGGTTTCATCTGAAAATATCGACGTTTTGCTATGTCCAGCTCAGTACCTGGATCTCAATCTCATCGAAAACTTATGGGAGAATATCAAATACATTCAGGCAGGCTCCGGTTTTCACTTTTCAGCAAAAAGTATGACTTTTCATTTCGACGCGCTCTGGAATCCATTTATATGAATTCGTTTACACTTTGTACTGTTAGCCGCCGCGTTAGTGCTAGCTCATACAAAAAGGTCTCTGTTATGTCTAACAGAGACTTATCGACAGCCAAATCGGGCTGCCACAGCCGTTCGGAGCAATTCTCTTCTTTTTTTTTTTGCCCTGACCAATTTTTCAGATTCAATTTTGAGGTTGGTTTAAACAAAAATAATTTATAAAAAGGGCACAAGCTCAATTTCCCAGTTAATACCCTCTGCACACTGAGCCCATCCCGGAGGAACGGTGGGAATTTTTAAAATATGTGAAACTCTGATTCACACTGCGACCATCCACCATCCCCCATCCATGAGAAACAGCTGATGCTCATAATTGCGTGCGGAAATTTGTTTACGTCTTTAATTAAAATGAATATTAATAATATTGCAATGGTTGTATATGTGATTCAACAGCAAAACATATTCTTGACCAAACTAATCATGTTGCTGCACATGGGTGATGAGGATGTGGACGAGGAGGAGATATTAGAATGGATATTTGTTTTGAAAAAACTGAAGCGTGGTCATTTGTGACTGCTTCTACAAAATCCAATCAATGTTATATATACAAATATATATGATAGGACTTTTTAGAAGCGGTTCGGGACATTTTGGGAGAAAGATGTAGCCGAAAACAAAGATGCTGTTTAATGAAAATTGTATATCGCCGTAGCATTGTATACTTTGGGATGTTTTTCCGAGTACAGAATAGTCGGAGGGCTTTTAGCCAACAGCGTGTGCAATTTCCTGCATGAGTTTTGCAAAAAACTCCTCATAAACATATTCCCAGAGGATAGTCCACAAACTATCTCACTTCTGAGTTTTGTGCCTGAGAATATTTTGACATCAGACGTTTTGTTGTTGTTTTTTTTTCATTTTTCTGTCTGTCATTGTTTACATTTTCGTAGTGAATTCCGATTTTTCGTTGTGAATGTCTATTATTTATGGTTGCATTTGACAATTATCGAAAAAATACCGCATGGAAACGTGCGAATTAGGAACATCCCAGATGGATGGTGGAATAACTGGGAAATTTTCGGAACGGCAAAACCTTACGGCCCATCCCAGAAATGGATGGGGGATGGTGGATGGTCGCCAGTGTGAAAAGGCTATAATAGTGTCAAATTCATGTCAATGCATCAATAAGTCATCTATTTTTTTGCAATTAAGATTTGTTTAGTTGTATAAAAAGACGTTTACTCATTTCCGCGAGGAATTTGCCGTTTTCAAAACGTAAAAGTCATGCATTTCACCTGTGCGGGAGCGCCTAACTTTTCGTTTTGAAAAGTAGATCACATTTTTTTGGTGAAAGTGAAAACCGGAGCCTGCCTGATGGTAGCAACTTCAAATCCGTCAACCAGAGCAAAGTTTTATTAAGTGGTCAGAGGAGTATTGACTCAAATCCTATTGAAGGTCCTGACACCTTGTTGACCCATGCCAGGTCGGTGTATGGGCGTAATAAAATAAAATTGATTGAAAACTATATATATAACCTCAAGAAACATGTAGAACCGGAAACATAGATTCTAAATTAAGATTCGTGGTTTTTTTTAGATTTTCTTAAAAAAAACACTACTATTTCTATGAACAGCATATTTCATAGTTGCCTAAAGTCATAAAAACCAAGAAAATGCAATGCAATGGAATGGAATTGCTCTGCCCACATTTCTCCCCAGATGCTTACCAGGAGGCAACCTACATCAAGCAAAAGAGAGTAATTGTACCAGTATCGCTCTGCGTGCTGGATGCGTTTTGCATCCGATTCCTGACAAAAGTTGTAGGCCTAGATACCAATATCAATGTCAAGAACCTTCATAATGTGGAGGAAACTAGTTAAACAATCGTTGAAGGTGGATACAGCGATATAAGTTTCTCTATCCAAGAAATGTCTATTTAGCACGTGTTAACAAGTCACAAGCACGTAAACTAACGTATTTTCTTTCAAAAAATGCATCTAAAGGATCAGAAATACTCACTAACTATATCTATTGATGCCTAAGTAAAGTTAGAAGCCTCAAATCTATGTTATCGAGAGCAGGTATCGGCTCGACCCAGGTAGTCCTTCCGAGGCGGCCAGAGGCGCTCGGTAAAAAAATTTGAAAATGTAGTGGAAACAATTTTTTTTCAGTGATAAAAGTTTTTTACCTTATTCTAGACAGCTCAAAGTATTTTTTAAGCCCATAAAAAAAATTAAAGATTTTTAAAGATTAATTTTAAGTTAAAGATAGTCAGGGAGTTTGGAAAAAAAACACCGGCTGTTTAAGTAAAATAAAAGGAAAATGCGGAGCGCAAAACAAAAACACGTCTGGTCACTACGAAAGAGAACGACTTTGTTTGATATTATCTCGTGTCCCACTTCCGTAAAGGTGGGTTAGTGGGCTTGGCTTAATTTCTGTCGAGTCTGCACTCCAGAAATCAGATGGTTGATTAGTACTTTTGGATATTGGGAGCGAGCATTTTATGCAGGCTTGACTTGTTGTGAAACGCATGGAGATGGGGGTTCAAGAGTTTGATGCTGGCTTGACTTAATGTGAAATAACGCAATGATATTTCATATGTAGGTCAACTGGCGCTGTTGATTGGCGATTGCGCGGCACGTGGTAAGTTAAGTGCAACGAGGGTTCTTCTAACTCTTCTGGTAGGGGATTATTATAGATATTCAATGGTTCTTATATATTAGGGCTTTAAGGTATAAATAGTATAACCTAGGAATGTACAGCATACACATTCATGTTGAACGCCTAATTTTCAGAAACTATAAGAGCTCGAGCAACTTGCTTTTGTGTGATATCATACTCGAACAATATTTCGCCCCTTCTGATAGTGGCCATATCTACCAGATTGCCGAATGTGGATCAGATAGGATAATACTAGCCGACACCATGTTTCCGCTTCGTACCAAACATACTTTTTGTTGATAGAATTGGGGCTTTTAAAATGATTACTGATAATTTTTTGGTCCATTGCATAGATTTTTTTAAAGAATAAAAAAAAATGGTATTTTTTTGTAATGCTTTTTTTAGAGATAGCGCTTCTTTTTTTCACATAAATTAAATAGTAGCGCTTCTTTTTTTCACATAAATTAAATAGGTAGTGCATCTGGTTGTAATTCTAAAATGAATGCATCCATAAAGTTAACTCAAACTTGTATAGCTTACGCTTTCCGCCTTAAGCTTTAGCTTTTAAATGCAAAATTAAAGATTTTTTCTTCTTCAAAATGTTGACTTTAAAAACTCATAACTCATGTCGAAAAAACCTGAAATTGTACTTCAAAATTTGTTTTTGTATAGATTGATTATTTATGGATTTATTTAACAAAACTGGAGTTACATACCAAGTAAACCATTGCTTGTCAAAGAATGCCAACTGTATATTAGTTGCGCCAGGAACGTTCTCAATATTTATATACAGTGAGTTCAATTAAATAGTAGTGCCGCACCTCACTACTTTCAAAACTATTTTTGAGAAACTTCCAGTTTTCCAAATTGAACAAATGATACTCTTTTAAATAGACTGTGTAGCTCAGTATAAACTCAAATGAAAACATATTTTTTATGTTCAGTTGGACAGTTGGACATGAGAAAACGTAAATCTTTTGGGAGAAACCCAATTCCTAGCGAGCTTTTCTATACGTCATTATCCTGTTAAAAGATCCCCATGGGCCCCATAGGGCTTAGCCCAGCTTGCCCAATGCTATTTTGTTCATAATTTTGGGTGGTAATCGGATTTCTCTGAATGCCAAACATATTATTTTGAGTCTATCTTGCCATATAATACAACTTTACTATCATCAGTCAAAAGTATTTTTGTCACAGTTACACAGGCCATTGCATATGCGTTTTTATACCCGTGCTCAAAAAGAGTTAAAGGGTATATTGTATTTGTGGTAAAAGTGGATGTGTGTAACGCAGAAAAGGAAAATTTTCCGACCCCATAAAGTATATATATTCTTGATCAGAATCAATAGCCGAGTCGATAGAGCCATGTCTGTCTGTCCGTCTGTCCGTCCGTCCGTCCGTCCGCCTGTCCGTCCTGATGAGCGCCTAGATCTCAGAGACTATAAAAGCTAGGGCAACGAAATTATGTTTCCAGACTCATGTGATATCACACTGTTACAAGTGTATTTCAAAATTTCGCCCCGCCCCATTCCGCCTTCACAAAGGACGAAAATCTGTGGCATCCACAATTTAAAAGATACGATAAAACTAAAAACGCAGTATCGTAGAGAATGACTATATTATATTAATTTTCATTTGCTTACCCCACTTCCTATGGCATTGCTGACGCTACTTATTCTCTTTCTCGCTCGCACACACTGCCCTGTGCAGTGCGCGAGCACCCTCTTGCGGAGGAGATGTAGATTCTAAATGGTAGATGTAGAATATTTGTTCTAGATGTATAATCTACATTTTAGATGTAGATGTTGTTAAAAGATGTAGGAAATAAAATGTAAAATTTTAAAATTTCTATTTAAATTTCAATCATAAGCTCACAAATTTATATACTGACTGAGTACGGGTATAAAAGTAGAGTCGCGACTAGAAGCGACTCACGTTCCTTTTCGTTCAAAACTGATGTCGTGCACCCATGTACTCCCAGACCCAAACGTGGAGCTTTCTGGCACTTTTTTTGTATACAAAATCGTTGTTCTGTCTACTTCTAAAATAAAAGGAAAATGCGGAGCGCAAAACAAAAACACGTCTGGTCACTACGAAAGAGAACGACTTTGTTTGATATTATCTCGTGTCCCACTTCCGTAAAGGTGGGTTAGTGGGCTTGGCTTAATTTCTGTCGAGTCTGCACTCCAGAAATCAGATGGTTGATTAGTACTTTTGGATATTGGGAGCGAGCATTTTATGCAGGCTTGACTTGTTGTGAAACGCATGGAGATGGGGGATCAAGAGTTTGATGCTGGCTTGACTTAATGTGAAATAACGCAATGATATTTAATATGTAGGTCAACTGGCGCTGTTGATTGGCGATTGCGCGGCACGTGGTAAGTTAAGTGCAACGAGGGTTCTTCTAACTCTTCTAGTAGGGGATTATTATAGATATTCAATGGTTCTTATATGTTAGGGAATTAAGGTATAAAAAGTATAACCTAGTAATGTAGTGATCCATGGTTCGTTACAAGCTGATTGCGCCCATGCACGGAGAGTTGCCAGACAACTGCTAGAGTTGTCGCGTAATTTTGTTTGCTGTTTTAAAAGTACAGCATACATTTATTCATGTTGAACGGCTTATTTTCATGGCATAGACTCACATGTTTGCGAGTCGCTCCGTCGTTTTAACGTTAATTAATAGCTTAAACCTGCAAATTTATAGTTATCTGCGTGTTAAATCATAATTCAGCAGTGTAAAATCAATCAAACGAAGAAAATATAAACAACCGTCAACTCAAACTATGTTTAATTATACATAATTGCTAAACCAAAGCAACCAAAGCAAAAAGCAAAAAAAAAACCAACAACAAAACACTGTCGTCAAATCACTGCACACACATTCAAGCGCTGTAACAAAGCATAAGTGCGAGCAGCCGACGAAAAACACGCACAAAGGAGAACTGGAAACATCACTAAACAAAAACAATGTCGTCTTCCACTGCACCGCCAACAAAGCGCACTCGGAACAATGCTGGAACCGCGAGTGAGCGCCTCTCCGACGCCCCTTCAGCTCAACTGCTGGAGCTGCTGAAGTCTCGCTTCCAAGAGCAGACTGACAAAATTGCGTCCCATGTCCGGGAAGCAGAAGAGCGCATCCTCGGAAGGCTTATGGAGCGCTTGGACTCGATCGCTGGTGAGGTGAAGCAGATGGGCGCCCGAGTCATAAACTTGGAGCAGGAGGTGCGTGATCTTCGATCTCAGAGAGATCGACTGGGTGCACGGGTCGAGAGGCTGGACCGAGAGGTTGCGGAACTGCGCGCACTGGGGGAGAGAGTGGGAGGCATAGAGGCGAGACAGACGGCCGAACACTCGCAGCTAGCGCGAGTGAACTGCGACTACACGGTGTTCCTTATGTGGACGGTGAAAATGTAAGAGCGATCTTTAATAAGCTCTGCTTCAATCTCCAGCTGACCCCACCACCAAGAATCCGGGATGCTTTCAGGGCCCGCAAAACCCAAAACAGTAACGTGGATCCCGTCATAATAATAAAATTGGAAAGCGTCCGCGAGAAGATCAATCTTCTAAAGAAAATTGGGGCATACCGGCGAGAGAGCAAGAGACAACTGAGCTTGCAGTTAGTAGGTTTTGACTCTGAAGCTGCAATATATGTGAATGAGCAGCTTTTAAGAGAGCATTACCTCATATTCAAAGAGGCCATGAAGATTAAAAAGCACCATGTTCTCTCCGCAGTCTTCACGCGGCGCGGCCTTGTGCACGTGCGCTGTAATGAGAGAGAGGGCGTTCAATGCATTGAACGCATGGATGAGCTTTTTCTACTAGCACCAGCTAGCGTACCCGCTGAGCCTCTCCAAGTACCATCCTCTGCCTCTCCCACTGGCGCTTTGGCTGGATCGAAAGACGCAGTAGGCGTCGTAAATAGCTTTCGCTCTTAACCGAATACTCTTAGTTTTAAAAGTTAGGTTATTTATATCATTTATTTACTATATCTTTCATTTAAATTTAATACAATGCTCTGCTGTTATTGAGGTTGCGCCCCTTATAATTTCCCATTTAAAAAATGAGTGGTGATATAGGTAGTTCCTTAACCGGTTGCATGCTTAAAATTATTAGTAAACACCGAAATGGTCTTAAAGTTGTCCACATTAATGCACAAAGTTTGCTAAGGAAAATTGATGAGTTTAAATTACTCTTTACCAATTCAAATGTAGATATTATATGTGTGTCCGAGACGTGGTTTGTTCCTGAGTTCTGTGACTTGTCAATTATGTGTGACGGTTATGTTGTTTTTCGTTCTGATCGTATTGGACATGCAGGTGGTGTAGCTATATATGTCAACACTAGATTAAAATGTAATGTTAAATGTAAACAACCAGTTGAATGTCCCATTGAGTATCTACTTTTGGAAATCTCAAGCAAAGAAAATATGAAAATTTTAGTTGGATGTATTTATAGACCCAATAGGACAATCGACTATGAGCCATTAATTAACACTATCTCGGACATTTCAGTGACATACACGGACATTATTCTGGCCGGCGATTTCAATAGCAATATCTTGAAAGAGAATCATCTTTTAGATAGCTTTGCTTCTCTGGGGTTGTATGCCGTTAATGTAACTATGCCTACACACTTCAGCAATACCTGTGATACACTTCTTGACATTTTTTTTATTAATGACCCTAATAAGACCTTACTCTATGACCAGGTATCAGTACCAGCTTTTTCCAAACATGACCTAATTTTCCTAACATATGACTTGACTTTAGATTACAAAACTGATTCCTTTATGTATAGAGACTATAAGAATATCGACCTTAATGAATTAGAACTAGAATATAACGCATGTGACTGGTCTTCCATTTACACATCTCCCCATGTTGATAGTCAATTGAGTGTTTTAAACAATAATATTCTGTACCTGTTCAATAAGTTTGTTCCTCTTAAAACCAAAGTAACCAAGCTAAGACAAAAACCATGGTTTAGCAGTGAAATCAAAAAGCTAATGCATCAGAGAGATATTGCTTTCCATAAATGGAAGCGTTATAAAACTGATGAATTTCGTTTAACATACAAACGATTAAGAGCAACGGTTACCAAGGATATAAGATCAGCTAAGTGTAACTACTATAAATCAAAATTCCAGAACTGCTCCACTATCAAACAAAGGTGGACAGAAATTAACAACTTGGGAATCGGAAAATGCAGACAGAAGACTGAGCACGATGTCAATGTCGAAGAGCTTAACAGAAGGTTCTCGATGACTGGTGTACTTGAATCGACAAACAACATGTACCTGAATTCAACCCCACTCAGTGATAATAGTTTTAGCTTTGTGTGTGTCAATCAATGTGATGTCCTTGAGTGTATACTTAAGGTAAAGTCCAATGCGGAAGGCTTTGATAGCATCAATCCAAAATTCTTAAAAATCTTACTACCGAAAATGTTGTCCCACGTCACGTATATATTAAACAATGCAATTACTACATCCACGTTCCCGACTGAATGGAAAAAGGCCAAAATTTTCCCCATCCCGAAACAAAACAATGACTATAGACCGATTTCAATACTTCCATTTCTTTCAAAAGTTCTTGAAAATCTTATGTCTCCACAGATTGAACACTTTTTGACTCAAAACTCGCTGTTGAGTCAAAAGCAGTCGGGTTTTCGAAAGAAACGAAGCTGCATAAGTGCCATAACAGATATTGTGGAAGATATACGACAGCAACTTGACAAGAACTGGGTTACGTTCTTAACACTTCTTGACCATAGTAAGGCATTCGACTCCGTAAACCATAAAATACTCTGCGCAAAATTGACGAACATATTCAATTTCTCAGACACTGCAGTCAACTTTATAAAGTCTTATCTTACAAATCGATTGCAAGCAGTAGTCTCAGGTAAAAAAGTTTCCACTTTTATGAAACTTACGCGGGGTGTTCCTCAGGGATCTGTGTTAGGCCCATTATTGTTTTCAATATATGTTAATGATCTACCTAGTGTCCTGTCCGAATGTGAAGTACATCTATATGCTGATGACGTCCAAATTTATGTTAGCAGTCCCGTTAATGAAATAAATGTTTGTGTCAGTACGTGCAACAAAATGCTTTCCATAATAGAGAAATGGGCAAAAGAGAATGGCTTGGAAATAAATCCTAAAAAGTCAAAATGTTTAGTAATTGCTAAAAAAAGTATTAACACAAAAAATCTGGAGAAACTACACATTGACAACGCACCCATTTCCTATGAAGACCATGCAGTTAACCTGGGCATAACATTTAGCAGCACACTGTCATGGAGCAAACACATTTCAAAGGCAACAGGACGTACCTATGGTCTGTTACGCCAATTGTCAGCGTTTAAAACATTTTTACCAGAAGAAATAAGACTTCTGATTTCTAAAGTCATTCTCATCCCCACTCTATTATATGGTGTTGAAATATTTGGACATAGTGATACTCGCGACATGCGCACACTAGTAGTAGCCTTTAATTCAATTGTTCGATATGTGTTTAATTTAAGACGTTTCGACCATGTATCACACTTGACAAATAAAATACTTGACCTTAGCTTGACGACTTGGATAGATTTTAGAACTTTAGTATACTTTCATAAAATTGTAACGACCCAAGAACCGATTTACCTTTACTGCAAACTTAACCCTGCTACATCACAAAGAACTAACAACTATTTATGCCCTCGAACTCAAACGCTTTGCTCGAAGAGGCAGTTCTTTGTTAATGCAATCCGCTTATGGAACAGTCTTCCTCATCACATCAAATCCATTAGGAGTGCAACTCAATTTCATAATAAAATTAAAGAGCATTTAGGAAACCAATAAAAATAAAAACAACAAAAATTCATCATTAAGTATAAAAAAATAAAAAAAATAAATAAAAAGAATTAAAATTAATATTAAAAAAATAAAATAAATAAATAAAATGTTAGGATATAAGTATTTGCTTTAAGTACATAACTTTGTCAAAATTTCAATGTTTAATTATTAGGCTTAAGTAAATAACATCCAAAATGAATTATATACATATGTATACTACTCTACATACGAGTGACTAACGCAATAAAAATAAGTTTATACTTGTAGCGATAGGATAAAGCAGGAAATAAAATTTAAAAAAAAAAATTAAAATGAAAGAATTAAAAATAAAATGGTATTTTTTTGTAATGCTTTTTTTAGAGATAGCGCTTCTTTTTTCACATAAATTAAATACATTAAATTCTGTGTACTTAAAAATAATTTTTTGTATAGATGGATTATTTAAGCGTCGCTTGAAGTATTGTTCGTTAAATTCTATGGAGAAAGGGCTGGGCTGAATCTGTTTGACCAACCCTCTGAAATCCACATTAGGCCGTTTGGAATATTTGCATTTAACAAAACTGGAATTACATACCAAGTAAACCATTGCTTGTCAAAGAATGCCAACGGTATATTAGTTGTGCCAAGAACGTTTTCAATATTTATATACAGTTGTGTTCAATTAAATAGTAGTGCCGCACCTCACTACTTTCAAAACTCTTTTTGAGAAACTTCCAGTTATCCATATTGAACAAATGATTCTTTTTTAAATAGACTGGAATGTTAGCTCAGTGTAAACTCAAATGAAAACATATTTTTTATGTTCAGTTGGACAGTTAGACATGACAAAACGTAAATCTTTTCGGGAGAAACCCAATTCCTAGCGAGCTTTTCTATACGTTTCAGGTCATTATCCTGTTAAAAGATCCCAGCTTGCCCAATGCTATTTTGTTCATAATTTTGGGTGGTAATCGGATTTCTCTGAATGCCAAACATATTATTTTGAGTCTATCTTGCCATATAATACAACTTTACTATCATCAGTCAAAAGTATTTTTGTCACAGTTACACAGGCCATTGTATATGCGTTTTTATACCCGTGCTCAAAAAGAGTTAAAGGGTATATTGTATTTGTGGTAAAAGTGGATGTGTGTAACGCAGAGAAGGAAACGTTTCCGACCCCATAAAGTATATACATATATTCTTGATCAGCATCAACAGCCAATTCGGTATAGCCATGTATGTCTGTCTGTCTGTCTGTCTTTCTGTCTGTCTGTCCGTCCGTCTGTCTCTTTGTCCGTCCGTCTTGTTTGTCGCCTAGTTCTCAGAGACTAAAAGATCTAGGCAACCAAATTTTGTTCCCAGACTCATGTGATATCACACTGTTACAAGTGTATTTCAATATTTCGCAACGCCCTCTTCCGCCGCACAAAGGACGAAAATCTGTGGCATTCACAATTTTAAAGATACGAGAAAACGGAAAACGCAGTATCGTAGAGACTGACAATATCTACCAGATTGCAGAATCAGAGTTAGATCGGATCATTATTACAGCCAGAGTAATGAAATTAATTTTTCAGTTGCTTCCCCCACCTCCTCTGGCGATGCTGACGCTACTCATTCTCTTTCTCGCAATTAAAAAATAACGGTAATCGTTTCTGTCTTAAATTTTGTTGTGAACAGAGCTTAATGAATGGTTCTTTGATGGAAAAATAGAATCAATGCTCTAGCAGTTAAGGGAGATTTGCCAAATCCAAAGGTGTAAAAAAAACGAGAAGGAACGTGAGTCGCTTCTAGTCGCGACTCTACTTGTATACCCGTACTAAGTCAGTATCTATGTACATTTTTGAACTTATTATTTTTAGAGAAATTTTAAAATTTTACATTTTTATACCCGTACTCAAAAAGAGTTAAGGGGTATACTGTATTTGTGGTAAAAGTGGATGTGTGTAACGCAGAGAAGGAACATTTTCCGACCCCATAAAGTATATATATTCTTGATCAGTATCAATAGCCGAGTCGATAGAGCCATGTCTGTCTGTCCGTCCCCATGAGCGCCTCGTTCTCAGAGACTATAAAAGCTAGAGACTCATGTGATATCACACTGTTACAAGTGTATTTCAAAATTTCGCCCCGCCCCTTCCGCCTTCACAAAGGACGAAAATCTGTGGCATCCACAATTTTGAAGATACGATAAAAACGCAGTATCGTAGAGAATGACCAAATCTATCAGATTGCCGAATCTGAACCAGATCGGATCATTATTATAGCCAGAATAAAGAAATTAATTTTCAGTTGCTTCCCCCACCTCCTCTGGCGCTGCTGACGCTATTCATTCTCTGTCTCGCTCGCACACACTCTGCCCTGTGCAATGCGCGAGCAACCCCTAGCGGAGGAGATGTAGAATCTAAATGGTATATGTAGAATATTTGTTCTAGATCTATTATCTACATTTTACATGTAGATGTAGTTGACAAATGTAGCAAAAAAATGTAAAATTAAAATTTTTTTTTAATTTCAATCATAAGCTCATAAATTTATATACTGACTGAGTACGGGTATAAAAGTAGAGTCGCGACTGGAGCGACTCACGTTCCTTCTCGTTTTTGTTACATCTGTTACTACATCTAAAATGTAGATAATCAGCGTTCACATTTACTACTCCGGAGCAGCAAGAGCTATACAAATATTGCTATGCTCTCGCTACCGCTCTCACTTTGAACATCGTTAAATTACCGATTGAGCTAAGCCGCCCAACCCATGTCTAGCAGTAGAAGATTTTTAATATTTTGTATACCTTTGGAAAAATCCAGAAACGACAATAAATAATTTGTATTTATAATTTTGTTTCACTTATATTCACTTACCTTATTTAACCTACTAAAAGAACTTTTTGTTACAATCTGAATTATACAAGCAGGCTCCGGTTTTCACTTTCACCAACAAAAATGTGATTTACTTTTCAAAACGAAAAGTTAGGCGCTCCCGAACACGTGAAATGCATGTCTTTTACGTTTTGAAAACGGCAACAAATTCCTCGCGGAAATGAAAAGAAAACGTCTTTTTACACAACTAAACAAATCTTAATTGAAAAAGGAAAAAAATAGATGACTTATTGATGCATTGACATGAATTTGACACTATTAACTGGGAAATTGATCGTGTGCCCTTTTTATAAATAATTTTTGTTTAAACCAACCTTAAAATTTGATCTGCAAAATTGGTCAAGGCAAAAACAAAAAAGTGAATTGCTCTGAACAGCTGTGGCAGACCGATTTGGCTATTTGGCTATAAAGCCTAGTACTCAGATCCAAAAACTGTTTGGTAGCGAACTCATGTCATATAATTCGCTAGCGGCCATGTGGTGTGACCAGAGGTGTGCACTGCATTCCGTACGGTTACACTGCTCAGACAGATGCTTGGTTTTGTTAAAAGTTAATGAAATGCACTTCTTCGGCTGGGGTCGCTCTTCCCCAGGCATATCCTGGGCTCCCCAATATTTTATTGGCAAGGTAGTTTGTCTGACTATCAGCAGCAGCAGATAGCGACACCGCCCGTGCCGACCACCGTGAGAACAATATGTTTGAAAACCATATTTGATTTATATTCATGAAAATTAATAAAAATAATATATTATAATATCCATATAATGGTCCTTCATATAACGCTGAATTAATTAGATTCTATTTGTCTTCATTATTTCAATATTTCATTTGGTTTTTTGGTCTCATATTGCAATGGTTGCCTCGAGTTTGCTAGCAACTTATATGCAATTTATATAACTTTACAGGGGGTAGAAAGATACCAGCAATTCCAGCAAATACTATCGGATACTTTTCTAGTATATACCGACCCTGTTTTTTCTTTCAGTACTCAGCTGCCTTCCGTACAGAGCCTAGAAAACAGTTTTCGACCAAACAAATTTCTTATCGGTTTCATACGAATATCAACCCTGATTCTGTTCGCGAGGTGTTTTTTCGGAACTGAGTACTAGGCTTAACAGAGGCCTTTTTGTATGAGCTGGCACAAGCGCGTGGGTAAAACAGCAGTAAATTTCGCGTTTAACAGTACAAAGAGTAAACGAATTCACAAAAGTGGATTGCAGTCATACTTTTAGCTGAAAAGTAAAACGCTAAGTGAATGTAAAAACCGGAGCCTGCCTGATTGTAAAGGTTTTTTGAAATATGGGAACTTTTTTTGGGTCACTTGATTAACTTGATTTTCGCACTTTTTTATTGAAGATTTTGGAACCGAATCGTTCCGCAAAAATATTGAAATATTAGTTTGTGGTATCTAGTTTATATTTTAGTGACAATATAGACAAAAAGTATATTAACATTCGAAGCAAAAACTAAAATCTATACGTGAAAGGAGCCAAACCTTTCTTATATGGAAATTATAAAAATAATCGGAAGGATCTCTACTTTTGAGCTTAATTATATTAAAATAACTAAAATATGTGAAAAACATAAAGAGTCGCCCTAAAAAGACAACTACCGAAGAGTTATACCGCGAAAAACATGCTATTCCCAAAAGGCGGCATACAAAATAAATTCAGATTTGGCAATTACCGAAGCATTGTTTCTTTGTTGGAAAAATAGAATCAATGCTCTAGCAGTTAAGGGAGATTTACAAAATCAAAAAATGTAATACAAAAACGGTGTTCTTATTCAAGTTACCGGCCGTGTATGTATATTCAAAATCCAAATAAACTTGTCCAGAGTATACAAAATAATTTTTGAACTAATGATGGATATAACTATAACGCATACATAGTATATGTACATTTTTACATACATATATGCACACGTAAACATACATAAATATGTATGCATGGCCTATACCTGAGATGGATTACTAATAAGAAATGTTTAAGCAACTAAATAATTATTTCTATTAAATTATTTGACACAAAATCACATTCCATTTAAGCAGCCAAATAAAAAATTAATGAATGTATAAACATACCTATGTATATATATATTTTTGTTTTGGACTTTAATTTTTCCTAACTATCGTGTTCATACTTCTATAGTATTCGAAATTATAAAAAATATATATAGGCTTTAAGAACTTTGTTTGGGCTTATCACTTTGTATCTATATTTTTTTTTGTAAACAAGTTGTAAAAAACTAGTGATGCGAGAATTTCGATAAAAAGGAATGAAAAGAAAACAGTGATTAGTCGAATTCATATTTGTGGTACCATAGACTTTTGGGTATATATGACAAGTTGTTTAATAGACTTTTCACACTGGCGACCATCCACCATCCCGCCTCTATGTCTGGGATGGTCCGTAATGTTTTGCCCTTCCGAAAATGTCCCAGTTATTCCACCATCCATCTGGGATGTTCCTAATTCGCACGTTTCCGTGCAGTATTTTTTCGATAATTGTCAAATGCAACCATAAATAATAGAACCATTGATTGGATTTTGTAGAAGACGTCACAAATGACCACGCTTCAGTGTTTTCAAAACAAATATCCATTATAATATCTGCTCCTCGTTAAAGTGGTCCTCATCATCATCATCAACATAATTAGTTTGGTCAAGAGTATGTTTTGTTGTTGAATCACATATACAACCATTGCAATATTATTAATTTTCATTTTAATTAAAGACGTAAACAAATTTCCGCACGCAATTATGAGCATCAGCTGTTTCTCATGGATGGGGGATGGTGGCAGTGTGAATCGGAATTTCACATTTTTCAAAAATTCCCACCGCTTCACCGGAATGGGACCAGTGTGCAGAGGGTACAATAGGCTCTGCACACTGAGCACATCCAATGGGAACGGTGGAAATTTTTGACAAACATGTAACACCAAATTACACTGGCATAATCAACCATGAAATAACACCAGATGCATAGTTTGCGGAAAATTTGTTTATTTTCATAATTAATATTAATAACTTAGAAATGGGAGTAAGTGTGATTCAACAGCAAAATATTTTCTTGCACTAACTAATCATGTTGCTGGACATGGACAACATTGATTAAAGCATGGTATCCATCACCGCAGAATCAAAAGATTCTTGTCAAACTTCATTAAAAAAAAAGCGTGGCAAGAATTTTTCTTTTACGTGTTCCTAGCGTGTGTTGCTGACATGAGCGGAATGCACAGAATTATATCGATAGTCGGCCTATAGAAAGCGTGTTTGGACTGCGATATCCGGGACACAGCTTAGGAATATATGTTCTACAATTATTTGCAGAAGTAAAAAGTGAGAGATGCAGGAAAAAAATGTGCGCAAAATCAAAAAGAGAAATGAAAATTCATACTGTTTTCATTGCAACTATATATGCCGCCACCAACACAATAACTTCATCGTCAGAGTGGATTATTATTCCTTTTTTAATTTTAGTAGAATTTCACAATCGGCACTGTTTACCAAATACATCTGATTCATCGACCATGTTTTAGCTATCTTCCACGCCATCACGGAATAAATAGCATATTCCTGGCAGGAAGGTGCTGAAGACAGGCCTAAAAAGGAGATATTACGATCGATGATGCATTTGAATATTATCGAATATATCGCATATCGAAATATCGCATTTACACTGGACGCGTGACCTCTCGATATCAGAATTAGAGGTGGGCATGGACCGTGTTTTCTTCGTGTCACGTCGTGTTACCTTGATAAACTGTTGTTTTCATATAAAAATATGTAATTAAGAACCTATATGTAGGTAAAATCAATGTTAATAAAGGTATACAAAAAAATTTATAATATTTCGTGTTGGACCGTGTTCCGAAAATTTGTATCCGTGCGTGCTAGTGCGTGTTGGAAATTTTCATTTTCGTGCCGTGTTGGGTCGTATCGGAAAATTGCAGTCCATGCCCATCTCTAATCAGAATAGACACAATGAAGCAGAAAAGGCATTCACATTTGCAGACGTGCGTCTTGAGAACAGCAGATTTAAGTGACAAGGAAAATAACCAAGTTTTGGAAAATGAACAGAATTATGCAAGACGACAAGAAATTGGACGAAAGAGAATTGATTTTCATATTGATTTATTAATTTCAGACATTTCTACAGTAGGCACACATATTATTCGGACACTCTTGTCACTCTAGTTTAAGCACCTATAACTTGGCGTACGGCTAAGTTAAACAGAAAAAGTTAATTTTATATCAAAGATCAACATTTCTACTATCCGTTCACAAAAAAATATTAAAATTATCTACTATGGTTTTCATATAAAAATTAACTAAAGCAAAAAAGTCACTTTTTTACGCACATAAATTATTCGGACAGTCGTTATGTTTTTCAAGTAATATTTGAATATTACAGCTAAAAAATAAAATAGAATTTTTTTTTGCCACATTAATTCTTTATGATGTCTATAAGTCCTCGGCACACCTTTTCCCCAAAGCTATTAGTGCCCTCTGCATTAATATTGACCCACTAAACAAGCAGAGCCATTTTCAAGGATTCTTTCGATCAAATTTTTGGTTTCCTTATCCTTTTTCCAAATTTCTGCAAACATGCTTCATGGAACTTCAGTCAGGTAACTGGAGCTGAGTTTTCAGCTGGTTGCAGTGGAAAATTAGCAAGATTTGATCAAATAAAGATTAATTTTTTCCGTATTTTTTTGGCTGGTACAAGACTGTCTTCGGATAATGCCCAAATTTAATGGCACATGGATGCAATTTGTCGCTCAAACTATTATATATGAACTATAATAGTTGCTAATTTTACTAGTAATGAAGACCATTCGTACTGCTCCATTTGCACCTATACACCCACAAAATATTATGTTCCTTCAGCCATGCACTACAGTTGGTATCCCATATTTTTAATCGATGGCTTAATTTAATTTAATTTAATTAATTAATTTAATTCTTGTCGTCTTGCATAATTCTGTTCATTTTCCAATACTTGGTTATTTTCCTTGTCAAGCACTTAAATCTGCTGTTCTCAAGACGCACGTCTGCAAATGTGAATGCCTTTTCTGCTTCATTGTGTATATTCTGATTAGAGATGGGTATGGACTGCAATTTTCCGATACGACCCAACACGGCACGAAAATGAAAATTTCCAACACGCACTAGCACGCACGGATACAAATTTTCGGAACACGGTCCAACACGAAATATTATAAATTTTTTTGTATACCTTTATTAACATTGATTTTACCTACATATAGGTTCTTAAACAACAGTTTATCAAGGTAACACGACGTGACACGAAGAAAACACGGTCCATGCCCACCTCTAATTCTGATATCGAGAGGTCACGCGTCCAGTGTAAATGCGAAATTTCGATATGCGATATATTCGATAATATTCAAATGCATCATCGATCGTAATATCTCCTTTTTAGGCCTGTCTTCAGCACCTTCCTGCCAGGAATATGCTATTTATTCCGTGATGGAGTGGAAGATAGCTAAAACAGGGTCGATGAATTAGATGTATTTGGTAAACAGTGCCGATTGTGAAATTCTACTAAAATTAAAAAAGGAATAATAATCCACTCTGACGATGAAGTTATTGTGTTGGTGGCGGCATATATAGTTGCAATGAAAACAGTATGAATTTTCATTTCTCTTTTTGATTTTGCGCACATTTTTTTCCTGCATCTCTCACTTTTTACTTCTGCAAATAATTTTAGAACATATATTCCTAAGCTGTGTCCGGGATATCGCAGTCCAAACACGCTTTCTATAGGCCGACTATCGATATAATTCTGTGCATTCCGCTCATGTCAGCAACACACGCTAGGAACACGTATCCGAAGACAGTCTTGTACCAGCCAAAAAAATACTTTAAAAATGCATCTTTATTTGATCAAATCTTGCTCATTTTTCACTGCAACCAGCTGAAAACTCAGCTCAAGTTACCTGACTGAAGTTCCATGAAGTTTCAAAACCGCTGGTGGGAGTCCCACCAAAACGGCAAATTTTTGTATCGCGGCTTGCCCCTGACCTTACATCTAACGATGTAACTGCTTTTATTCAAAGCAAAATAAAAGCCGATGGCTTAAAGGTGGAGAAGTTTAATTTCTCTTATGCCAGGGAGATAGCTTCCTTCAAAATAAGCGTCTCCTCGACTCACTTCGCCACCATTTGCTCTGCCAACTTTTGGCCGGAGCATTTGGTGGTGAAAGAATACAAGGCTAAGAAGAAGAATAGGCCCCCCATAACTCTTCCTAGTGCTCAGACCAGTGCGCCATCTCTATCTCCACCCTCATCTTCCCGCTCTACTTCTACCCATCCAAAAAACTAACTTCCTCTCTTATAGTTACCTACCAGAATGCTAGAGGCTTGCGTAGTAAGCTCAGCACTCTTTTTCTTGAGAGTCTCGCATTCTCGTCCCACGTTATTGTGTTTACCGAGACCTGGCTAAAGCCGGACATCCTTAGTTCCGAAGTTTTGGCAGGTCGGTACACAATCTTTAGAAATGACCGTTCGTCTCGACGTGGAGGAGGGGTCCTCATTGCAGTGGACTCAATCTTTACGTCGGAACATTTCATAGTCCAGGCTCAACAAGACCTGGAATTCCTGTGCGTAAAACTGATTCTCCCAGGCTTTTCCATTTTCATTACTTGCTCGTATATTCCACCTTCCTCGGATACCTTAATATACGAGCATCACTTGTCCGCTTTAAAAACTGTTTCTTCCTCGCTATCAGATAAAGACCATATGATAGTTCTTGGCGATTTCAATTTGCCAGGTACTGTTTGGGCTTCGGTTAACGAGTCTAATAACCTTGTGCCCATGTCACGACATGACTTTATTGACGGCTTGTTGGACCTATCCCTGTCTCAAGTCAACCATGTGAAAAATTCCTTGGGTCGATTGCTTGATCTGTGCTTTGTCTCAGATCCGACCATAGCGTTGCTAACCCGAGCCCTTCCGCTCACTATACCTGAAGACTCCTACCATCCTACATTCGAAGTGTCGGTTGATATTGGGCCTACTGTATTGGATCGAACGGGTAGGCTGTCTGAACGTGTCCGTTGCTTTCGCAAAGCCGAGTTTACGAAGCTTAATAACCTCATTAGGGATTTTGATTGGTCCGCTCTGTACGTGTGCACTGACGTTATGAAAGGAACAAACATATTTTACAATGTACTCGATACACTTTTTGATTCTTGTGTCCCACTTTCTTGTCCGATTAGATCTGGGAAGCCTCCTTGGTTTACCAAAGAGTTATCCAGTCTAAAAAACTTAAAATCAAGACTATATAAAAAATTTCAAGAAGTTGGTTCTCCGACTTCTCTCTCTCGCTATGTATTAGCTCGGTCAAAGTTCTCCGTTCTTAATGCTCAATGCTATAAAAATTACCTATCTCGATGCAGGATACGCTTTTCACAGGACCCTAAACAGTTTTACAGCTTCGTAAATAGTAAGCGTAGAACGTCCGCACATCCATCCTCGCTATCATTTCTAAACATGACGGCAAACAATGATCAGGCAATCGCCGATCTTTTCGCCCAATTTTTCCAAACAACCTATTCCCATGACAGCTACTCTGGTCAGCCGTATCCATACAGTTTACCAAGGTCGAATGGCATTTTCAGCCCCTTGTTAAATGAAAGTTCACTGCTTCATGATCTTCGACTAGTTAAGCCGGTGTTTTCACCAGGTCCTGACGGAGTTCCCGGCTGTGTACTCAGGTACTGTGCCGACACTCTGTGTGGACCCCTGCTTAAACTATTCACCCTATCCATTAATTCTTCATGCTTCCCCCCGATCTGGAAGGAATCTTTTATTATTCCTCTCCATAAGAAAGGTAGCAAGTCTGATGCTAATAATTATAGAGGTATATCTAAGTTATCCGCTATTCCTAAAATGTTTGAAAAAATTTTAACTCCGCACTTGCAACATCTCTGCAAATCACTTATATCTCCATCTCAGCACGGATTTATAAAGCGACGATCAACAACCACAAATTTATTAGAGTTTACCTCTTTTATCATTAAAGGCTTCCAATGTAACTTTCAGACGGATGTTATCTACACTGATTTCAGTAAAGCATTCGACTCTGTAAACCACTCCCTTCTAGCACAAAAACTTGACCTTTTAGGGTTTCCACCTAATCTTTTGAGATGGATTTCTAGCTATCTTCGTTCAAGGTCTCAAAGAGTCCTCTTCAAAAACTCCTTCTCTTCACCTGTTAAGGTTACTTCTGGAGTACCACAGGGCAGCCATCTAGGCCCCCTACTTTTCACACTCTTTATTAATGACCTGCCTTCAGTATTAACAAATTCTCGAGTACTCATGTATGCGGATGATGTTAAACTCTGTGTCCAGTACAAGGACATTTCATTTCACTCTCGCTTGCAATCCGATCTCAATAACTTTCAGTCATGGTGTTGTGCAAATATGTTACACCTAAATGCCTCGAAATGCAAAGTTATGACATTTCATCGGTCCAGCCCCATGTTAGCTCCTTACACCCTTTGCGGTGGTTCTCTTGAGAGAATTACATTGGTTGATGATCTTGGTGTTAAACTTGACCCAAAGTTAAAGTTTTCTGAACACATTTCCACCATGGTAAATAAGGCCATGGGCGTGCTTGGGTTTATAAAAAGGTGGTCAAAGGAGTTTGACGATCCCTACATAACGAAGACTCTCTATTCCTCGCTTGTTCGTCCGATTTTAGAGTACGGCTCTTGTGTATGGTGCCCCCAGTACAAAGTACACCAGGACCGTATAGAATCAGTCCAGAAAAACTTTTTACTTTTTGCTCTGCGTGGCCTCAACTGGGATGCAGATGTGAGACTGCCATCTTACCCTCGTAGACTGCTTTTAATAAACCTTCCAACCTTAGTTAGTCGTAGAAAAATGCTTGGTGTGATTTTTATGCACAACCTGATCAAGGGTGACGTAGATAGCCCTGACTTGTTGAGTCGCATAAACTTTACGATTCCTGTTAGAACTACTAGAAACTTTACCCCTTTGTTCCTTCCACTTTGTAGATCAAATTATTCCTTGCATGAACCGTTTAGGGTCTTATGCTCGGACTATAATTCTCTCTACCTTATAGTATCCACCACTAATTCCCTTCCTCTTCTTAAATCACTAATATTAACATACCTTTCCCGTAATTAGTCCTATTTCTTAACTATCTCTGCATGTTTAGCTCTTGAGTTGTGTTTAGCTCTAATTTTCCTCGAACATTAGTCTAACCTCTATCTTTCCTGCATGTTCGCGATCGGTTCGGTAACACGCGTCGCGCGTCATGCGGCAGCGCCCCCGGTCGGTTGGGCGGGAGGAGGGGCTGCGATTCTAGCCTGGGTTCCGCGCGTAACAGGCTTCGGCTTGGTGTCGCATGGGCCACTTGATGGTGCAGTCATTGCATATCAACGTCCAGACATAATAAAAAAATAATAAAATGTGTTTAAAGTATTTTATTTAAGGGGTAACGCCTCTGTAAATTTATGTAAAAATGTAAATTTTTTTGTTTGGCTTTAAAAATACTTAGAATTCTCTAGAATACGATAGAAAAACTTTTATCCCTGAAACAATATTTTTCCCCAACATTTTCAAGTTTTTGTACCGAGCGCCTCTGGCCGCCTCGGAAGGACTACCTGGTTCGAGCCGATACCTGCTCTCGATAACTTGGATTTTGGGCTTCTAACTTCACTTAGGCATCAATAGATATAGTTAGTGAGTATTTCTGATCCTTTAGAAGCATTTTTTGAAAGAAAATACGTTAGTTTACGTGCTTGTGACTTGTTAACACGTGCTAAATAGACATTTCTTGGATAGAGAAACTTATATCGCTGTATCCACCTTCAACGATGGTTTAACTAGTTTCCTCCACAATATTTGGACGTGAAAGGGACTCTTTATGGTCCTGGGATTGCAGATTAACGATAACTATTTTTTAATGGGCGAATTTATCATTATTTCATACCAATATCACATGTCAAAACTTTGAACGCGTTTTTCTCGAAACACGGGTTTCGAAATCGGCACGCAGCATAACTCAAACAATTTTCAATATTTTCATTTGAATTTTTGACTACATCTTTAGAATACCATTCCGCAGGGAAACACGTACGGAATTTACGATAACTTAATTAGGAGATTTTAAATTAACATATAACTGCCTTTTTTTAGGCCGAAATAGAGAACATTTTTTTAAAACTCCGTCAATACCACAAAATTTGTAATTTTTAAAATTCTCTAGCTATACTCATGAAGATTAAGTAGATTTTTTATTTGTATTTTAGATTAAATTTTTCACCAGTTATGCTGCGTGCTTCAAGCGTAACACGTGCAGGGGAATGGCTCTAGGGCCGCCATTTTGGATTATTAAAAAAAAAAAATATTTTGTAGTAGGTAAATATATGATTAATAACATATCCGAAAATTGTTCATCTCTGTCCATCCCTTCCATGAAAAAAAACGCCGAAAAAAGTTTAGTTACAGCGTTACCCCTTAAGGAGTTTATTGTTATTTTTACCTATTCGCACAACCATAACTTTTAGCGCCAAAAATTTGATTTTTGATCTACTTTTTGTTGTTGTTATTAGTGGTGATGGTTGCGTTAATAGGCAGAAAAGTACAAAAATCTGCTGTTAAGCGCAAAAGCAATCAAATATTTCGCATGGACGCACACGCACATGCATCAGATAGCTACGGAACTTTTTGCCACTAGAGACCTATGCTTAACCTACGAAAAAATAAAACTGCGTCTCCGGCAAGACGTAGCCCCGTCTGAACAGCCTCTTATATCCTTTTTACACTGGGCGAATCATTGGATTTTTCCGTTAAATGGAACATGCGACAAAGATTCTCATAAGAGCCTTGGGGGTAGAAGAAGACAATGATGCGGGCGCATCCTTAATCATGCGACGCATCATTGACAAGTTTGGCCGTATTCTGTCTAGTATTTTGACAAAATACGGAATTTATTCGGGGTTTCTTCGGGTATCGACAGAAAACAGCTGTTTCTATCGTTTTTTGTTTATGTGTTTTTGTAGAAAAATGATGCAAGAAAAGATGCGGCTTTGGTGTAAACGCCTCGCATCATTTTTCCGCACCTTCAATGATGCGTCAGTGTAAAAAGGCTATAAGGTACTTGGATGGGACATTTTCGGAGGGGGAAAATCTTACGGATCGGACCATCCCGGAAATGGATGGTCGCATGTGTGAAGAGGCTTTTACATTGTTAATTTAAATTTGTTGAAATTTCAAAACTCTGATTAAAACTATCAGCGGTGCCACAGAAATCACTAGTGATGTGGAAATCGAATAGGGTTCATTTCGCAGTTTTACTAATTTTATCATATCAAAACAATGGGGTTTTATTGTTGTTCTTTTATGATATAAAATAATTTATTTTTTTAAGCTTTACTTTTATAATTTTAAAGCAAAAAAACATTTTATTTCTTGCGCGCCAAACAAACAATATTACTCGACAATTCTAGCAGTTGTCTAGCAACTCTCCGTGCATGGGCGCAATCAGCTGTTCAAAATAAAACATATTTCTGAATTTTTAGGTAACTAAATACAAATGCTATTAGCGAGACTGTTGGCCATCGAAGAGCAATGGAGGCACCATATTAGAATATAAACCTTGCAGAGCAGGCTTCTCAGATGCGTAACGGACTCGTTTTTACGATCAGACGATACGTATGCGATTTTTGTGATTAGCTTCTCAAACTACTCCTAATTTTTTTCATTACAATTAACAGTTTTTGGTATAATGATCTCTATGCTACTCTTTGTGCTGCCATGGTCCTGCACTTAGCCGAACAGGGATTTTTAACATATATGCAATGGCAATAATGTGTAGAATTGGTTTGTTAGTTCTGTTTTGGCATTTTGAAGAGATGCCAGCTGGTAGAACTACAACTGACTACCAATGTTTTCACAATTTACACAAAAAGTATGCAAACGTTTTACGTAAATGAAGTTTTACTTTAATAAGCTATTCTATTGAATGCTTAATTAAAGAAAAACAGATTGCTTTCAATATAATTAATATTAAATAGCTTTCTCCGGCTTACAAAAGGTGGCATTACTGTATTTACTTCGAAAGTCCGAATCGCCCTAGGTGGCTACTTCGGACTCCAGCGAATTAAGAGAAAATTCACACCTTTCCCCCATATATGCTCTTTGAGTAATACCCTCTTTTTTTTTTTTTTTAATTTACAACGGTTTTTTTTTTAATCTGTTGGTCAAATTTAAAACCAATGTAGGCACGACTTAAAGACAGTATTGTTGGCGAGTTTTTAATATTTTTTTTAACTGAATACGGTAAACCGCTTTTCAAATTAGTCTACTATATACAGGGGAAGTGCCTTAATTTTGGATATAACGGTATATTGCGAAAACTCGATCTCATAGGAAAAAACCAAGTACAGAGCTGGATTCAGCGTTCCCAATTACCTTTAAAAAAACATTAAGTTCTTAATCAAAAAAACCTTGTTCCCTTGTGTAATCACTCAAAAATACTCAGCGATGAATAAACTCAGCTCGTGCTGTTGAACGCATGTTTCGGATTAATTCTTACTCACTCACCAAAATCGCTGCTTCGTATACAACACAAAATCGTAAATAAAATGCATCAGAATCAGTTTCCACGCAAACATGCAAAGTACATATATGTATGTACATGTATACACGCACACAAACGCAATTCAACACATGTGCATGTTTCGTGGCGACCGCTCCTTCACTTGAATAAAATCATACGAGCTGAGCTAACTCATTTGCGTCTTTACTCATAATCAATACGATCAATGCTGAGCCGAAGTAACAAACCCGAAAAACGAACGAGCATTAATAAACTCTGCCAGAATAAACAAGGCACTGCTTGAGTGATTTAAAATCCCACACAAGCCTGGAAAGGAAAGTTCGCCTCTATAAAGCCATACTAAAACCTGTGTGGATGGATGCTATACAACTGTGGGGTACTGCTAGCAACTCGAACATTGAGATCCTACAGCACGCTGCCAGTCAAAAAGCTTGCGATCCATAGCTAATGCTGCTTTTTACGTTTATGACCCATGCATACACAAAGAACTACAAATTCCTTACACGAAAGAATAAATAAATAAATTTAGTACAAACGAGGAGGAACGTGTGAGTCGCTTCTGGACGCGACTCTACTTTTATGAGAATTTTAAAATATTTTACATTTTACATTTTTTTGCTACATTGTTTAACTACATCTACATATAAAATGTAGATTATACATCTAGAACAAATATTCTACATCTACCATTCAGATTCTACATCTCCTTCGCGAGGGCACGTTCGCGCGTTGCACAGGGCAGAGTGAGTGCGAGCGAGAAAGAGAACGAGTATCGTCAGCAGCACCGTAGGAGGTGGGGAAGGCAACTGAAAATGAATTTCTTTATTCTGGCTATAATTATAATCCGATCTGAATCAGATTCGGCAATCTGATAGATATGGTCATTTATCGTATCCTTAAAATTGTGGCTGCAATAGATTTTCGTCCTTTGTGTGGGCGGAAGGGGGCGGGGCGAAATTTTGAAATACGCTTGTATCAGTGTGATATCACTTGAGTCTCGAAACAAAATTTGGCTGCTCTAGCTCTTATAGTTTCTGAGAACTAGGCGCTCATCAAGACAGACAGACGGACGGACAGACAGACATGGCTTTATCGACTCGGCTACTGATGCTGATCAAGAATATATATACTTTATGGGGTCGGAAACGTTTCTTTCTCTGCGTTACACACATCTACTTTTACCACAAATACAATATACCCCTTAACTCTTCGAGTACGGGTATAAAAATATAAATAAATTTCACAGCCCCGAAAACAACCTAGATTTAATTCTAACAGACAATAGTCTAACAGTAAGAAGTCTTAAAAGAGTACATATTCTCAAGCTCCTGAATAGAAAAACCAATTAAACTTTATTTAACCTAACACAAAAACAAGTAAAATATAAAAGGTTTTATTAAAAATCGTATATTCCTGTTAATTAATTATAAATAAACTTATTGTCTTCAGACAGATTGTAAATTAAAAAAACGAATAAAAAATGTTCGTATCTGAGTACTAGGATTTAGTCGCGATTAATTTATATTGCTATTCAGTGTTATTTCGGGTTGCAATTAAAAAATATGGAATATATAGCATAGAAACGTGCGGGTTGGGAATTAGGAAAAAATGCAATCAGAATTTTTGTTCTTTATATGTATATGTAAATGAATATAAAGAGAATCGGGTATAAAAAGAACTAATTATAATATCTACATAGGTTATTCGGGTGGATAACGTGCTGTGTCGCCACAACTGTACACTTGAACTGGGGCTAGGTCTAGTCCTGATTCGATGCGGCCTTGCTCCTGGTTCTAGGATACGTGGGGAACATGGGCGAACCGTCCCCCGCCGTAACTGTACACACCGGTGGAACTGCGACTATACTCTCCTCGTGAGGTTGGCTGGTAACAGGTCCTGGTCGAGTCTCTGCCACGGATTCTGGCTAATTGTAGTCGGGCGGAGAGAAGAACATTCTCAGACTAATTACCCAAATCCACGGTGGAAAAGTATATGTTATGAATGCGTGGCCGAGCTGTAGTTTAAATAAGGCTTGCCGGGACAAGCGGACTATGCGTCGGGTGACTAACCCTTTCCAACATATTCGTGGGAATTCGTAAGCCTGGCTATACAGCCAGGCCAAAGACAATATAAAAACGCGAAGGAACGTGAGTCGCTTCTAGTCGCGACTCTACTTTTATACCCGTACTCAGTCAGTATATTTTAAATTTAAATTTTACATTTTTTTGCTACATTTGTTAACTACATCTACATCTAAAATGTAGATTATACATGTAGAACAGATATTCTACATCTACCATTTAGATTCTACATCTCCTCCGCTAGGGGTTGCTCGCGCATTGCACACGGCAGAGTGTGTGCGAGCGAGAAAGAGAATGAGTAGCGTCAGCAGCGCCAGAGGAGGTGGGGCAAGCAACTGAATATTAATTTCTTTATTCTGGCTATAATAATGATCCGATCTGGTCCAGATTCGGCAATCTGATAGATATGGTCATTCTCTACAATACTGCGTTTTGTGGATTCAAAATTGTGGATGCCACATATTTTCGTCCTTTGTGAAGGCGGAGGGGGCGTGGCACAATTTGGAAAGAAACTTGATTCAGTGTGATATCACATGAGTCTGGAAACAAAATTTGGTTGCTCTAGCTTTTATAGTCTCTGAGAACGAAGCGTCAAACAAGACGGGCAGACGGACGGACAGACACACATGGCTCTATCGACTCGGCTATTGATACTGATCAAGAATATATATACTTTATGGGGTCGGAAAATTTTCCTTCTCTGCGTTACACACATCCACTTTTACCACAAATATAGTACACCCCTTAACTCTTTTTGAGTACGGGTATAAAAAATAGCTTAAATTGGTCGAAGGAAAAATCTAATTGAAGTAATTCAGAGTGGTAACGCATTATATTCTCGGATGAGATGATGAAAATAAGCACAAAGTCAAAGAATCACTTACAGACCGCGCCCAATGACAAGTTGAAAATCGTCCTGCGTCCATCTCAGCATCGGTTTCGATTCTAGGTACAACGCAAGTGAGAAGAATCTTTTCAAACTTGTTTGCATTAACCGAACCCTGAACTATTAAAAGCAAATTAGTTTTATACATAGTTAGATTTCATCCCCATATCAAAATATAAGAAAACGAATTACAGTGACAATACAGCAGCTTTCGGAATATCGTTCTCCTGTTCTATGGCGAACTGTGCGAAAGCCATCAGATCCAATGATATTGAATTTATACTCATCCGAGAATATAATGCGTTACCACTCTGAATTACTACAATTAGATTTTTCCTTCAACCAATTTAAGCTATTTTTTTTATTTGAAAATTTTGAAGGTACTTTTTGGTAGGTGTCCTTGCCATTGAAGCCACCTCCTTTGGCCGACGTTAAATAGTTCGAGCCAAAATATCATTTGCACAATGTTATAGCACCTGTGATCTAATCTCAACAAAAATACCAATCATAAGGATAGTTTTTAAAATAAAACGCTCTTTCCTTACCCCTTTGCCAAAGGTGGTACTACCAAATATTAATTAATTACTAATTTTAAAAACAAGTTGCAATTGTATTTTTTTTTGTTATTAGCTAATAGGAATTACATAACATTACACACGTTACACACGTGGGATTTAAAAAATAATTTTTTCTTAGTGTATGATTATGATAGGAAAAGAACTTAAAATGCACTTTTGTTTGAAATTCTTTTAGCTACAAGAAAAAATAAAAATTAGACGAATCGACTAAAATTTGCGAAAACCAGCGACTAGTGAAGTCAACAACGCATGAAATTTCAAGGTGCGGCTTTTTTTGTCGCCGGGTGTATATTCTACATTGTGTATGTAATGCAGATTGTACATCTTCTCCGCAAAGGTCCCGCACTGCACAGGGCAGAGTGTATGCGAGCGAGAAAGAGAATGAGTAGCGTCAGCAGCGTCGTAGGAGGTGGAGGAAGCAACTGAAAATTAATTTCTTTATTCTGGCTATAATTATAATACGATCTTATTTAGATTCGGCAATCAGTTAGATATGATCATTCTCTATGCGGTCCCTGTCTGCGTTACACACATCCACTTTTACCACAAATACAATATACCCCTTTAACTCTTTATGAGTACGGGTATAAAAACATCGCAATGAGCAGAAAAATGAGGGCTGCGTGTTAGCCCGTCTAAAACGGAACTAGTACTGTTCACCAGGAAGTACATGATTCCAACAATGATTCCCCGAAAACTCTGCGGGGAATCGCTAGTTTTCAGCAACAATTTCAAGTGTCTTGGGCTGATCCTCGACAGAAAGCTGGATTGGAAACTGAGCATAGAGGATAGGGTAAGGAAGGCCACAGTGGCCCTCTAGACCTGCAGGAAAACAATCGGACTAGAATGGGGTGTGACCCCGTATATAGTTCGGTGGCTCTACACCGCCATCATACAACCAATCATGTTGGTATGGTGACCACCACTTGACAAAGGAATCGTCTACAAAATCTCAACCGATTTCAACGCATGTCAGAGCTATGTATTACCGGTAACTACGTACTACCCCATGCGATGATCTGGATACAATGTTACACCTTCCCGTATATATTATGGAAAATAAGGTAGAAACACTCACAGCTCTCAGAATGGGAGAAACCAAACTTTGGAAACTATACTCGTTTGGACACTCGAAAATCCTGATACCGAATTATCATCTCTCGACTCCTTTTTAGGTGACTATCCTGGCTAGGGAGGACTGAGAGAGGGGCGAACCTGAACCTGCAAAAGCAGTCCATATATACACTGATGGCTCAAAGTTAGACGGCCGTGTGGGTGGAGGCGTCTACTGTAACGAGCTCAACATCAGTCATTGGTTCAGGCTCCCGGATCACTGTAGTGTGATCCAAGCGGATGTTGTAGCACTAAATGAGGTCAGGCGAGCAGGAGATAAGAGCAAACGGTATGGCCATGCCGGTCCAAAAAACGCGCGGCAGAGACATATATATATATATATATATATATATATAATTACTGCCGAGTATTGTACCCTGTTGTGTCAATATATATATATACTGCAATTACTTTCTCAATTATAATAAATTTGGTTGTATTATTGTTTTCATTATTACATTTTTCTAGCCGGATTGCGCTTGCTTCTCTCCAGGCAATACCATTTAGCATTAATTGGGTTTTCCCGAGTACTGGTCGGCGAACAAAAAGCAGCAAAACATTTAGTCGACCAAAATAAAGGCATGATTTCTTATCGAAAGGAAAAACCCCGCCATAGAACAGCTTTTCGATCGCTCATGCAACAACTTGGTATTTTACAGTCTTTGATACTAGGCTATGCAAAAAAACAGAATTTTTAATTTTTACTTACCATTTAAAGCAGCGGAGCTTAAAGTAAGAAACTCCTATTCCATAAATAAATTCATGATTTGTCCAATAATTATTCCGATTGAATCTTAAATATTTTTGGTATGCCGATAGAGCTGAAACGATTAATCTCTTTAGAATGAAGTTTTTCGACTGTAAAAGATTCAATGTGACTTATATTTACGAGAGTACTTACTGAAGAGACAGTACAGAAAAAGCGCCAGCAAACGAAGAGAGCGAGTAGGTAATATTGGATTTAAAATAATGATCAGTACTCCAATAAATTTAGAGTTGCCAGTTTTACCCCTATGCAATTATATGTACTGTGAAGGGAACCTTCACAAGCACCACCACTTACCTATCCACCTCACTTACCTCAACGAGAAACGGAGGCTGTATACATTTTTGGTTTATATTTTTATTATTTTTATTTTTACCTTTATATTCTTTATTTTTCTCTCTTTTATGATTTCCTTAGAATTAATTTTGTTAATTAGTATTAGTCATGATCCAACTCAGTAAATAGCCAGTAAAATTAAAATATCGTGCTTAGTCTTTATTATGAGAACCAGCACTAGAACCAGAGCGAGAACCAGCACTAGAAACAACACCGGAACTGGCACCGGAACCAGCACCAGAGCCAGCGTGGAGAACCCTCAAAAGAACCTCGAGCGAAGAGAATATGCGGAAGACAAAGAGAGCAAGAAGCAAGCTGCTCACGCCGTAGCGCAAGTGCACGCAAAAATGAGTAGAGGAGAGACGCACTGATTCAAAGCCGCAAGCGCAAACGCAGGAATGGATTTTTACACCCACCCACGCACAGTGGTCGATTCTGCCAATCTGGCAGGCAATAAATGAAAAATTGAAATGTTGAATCTTGTAAATTTTTTTAACTTTTTGCAAATGAAACATCCTATTGCTATTTATTGTAATATTTATATATTTTTCACATCGATATTCAAGCCGCTGTAAGCGGTTAAATCGCAGGAAAAATTTCTGTCGATACCGAAGTACATTTTACCGCCTTTTTATGGCTTTTGGTAAAGCTGAGTAAAAATTAATGTTTTGAGAGTTTTATTTAAATAACTGTTTATATTGGTCATAGATGGCATGTTTTCAATAAAAAATATATGTGTGTGTCCTGTGCTTATATGCGTTAGTGGTCAATCGTTGTAGAACTACACATTTCTTTTAGTGTGCCATTATTAACATACCCGAGACTTGCATGGTCCTGTTTTCTTTTGACATCCGTCCGTAGCCGCCTTCAATCTTTTTTTATTTGTGAAACCAGTCTTTTTTAAATCTTCTGTGTTAAAATAAATTGCGACTACCTGCTACACGATCATTTATTTGATTTTGTAGGACAAATGGCAGTGTCGAAAAACGCGCTTTTTGCCATAAGGCGCATGGAAACTGTGGTAGGAAAAAAAGTTAAAGCGATTTGAATCCATGTTTTTACTCAATTAATTGATAAAAACAAAGTCACCGAAACAGATTATTAGCGAATAAAAAAACATTTAGTAAAATTGCCTATAAGTTTGCCAATAAGTGGAGTGTACGCAGAAATCTTTAATACTCAAAAACACACAACAAATTTTGTAATATTGACCTCGACCTATTTTTTTCTGAGAATAAAAAGTTTTTAACAACATTCTAAAATATGTTGAACTACAAAAAAATAATTTTTTTTTAAAATTAATTTTTAAAAGTTTTGAAATTAAAAAATATAAACTAAAAATGTATATGAATATATTGTTTGAGTTATTAATTATTTCCTGCCAGATTGGCAGAATCGACCACTGTGCTACGCACGGAGCCAAGCTCGAACCGCTGCAGCGCGCTGCTCACGCCATATCGCAAGCGCACGCAACGACGAGCAGGACGCACGCAACGACGAGCAGGAGAGAGGTTTACAGCCTCCCGGGCAGCAGAACGGAGAGAGCCAAGAAAAGCCGAAGCGCCAGGAGAGGCCAGCGGCAGAGGCCTTGCTCCTTGTTCTAGGATGCGGGGGGAACACCCGTCACTCTCCGGTGAAAGGGCGACTATACTCTCCTCGAGGGGGTGGCTGGTAACAGATCCTGGTACGGTCAAGTCTCTGCCACGGATTCTGGCTAATTGTAGTCGGGCGGAGAGAAGAAAACTCTCGTAGTGAAATTACCCCAAACTGTGGATACCTGCCGACCTCCAGACATCCAAGTCGGGGGGCACCGGGGGAAAGCCGGGCATCGAGGTGGCTGCCAAGCAGAGCGATATCGCGGCTGGAAAGCTCCTTGAGACCGGGGAACTCCCGGCAACCTCGACAGGCGGCGAAACTGCAGCGCAGGGTAAGAAGCCGTCCTACCAAGGCAGGATGGACGCTGCCTTTATCCTGTCAAACGACGACCCTGACTTCCGGTCGTGGGAAGAGAGGAAGGAGCAGAGGCTTTGGTCCAGCTCGATAGTCCCGAGGCTCCAGGCAGCCAAAGCTGGAAAGGGCGAAAAGCGGCAGGGCTCAGCGGATGATCCCGCTATACAGCCAGGCCCACCCAGCAAGCCAAGCGGGCCAAAAACTAGACTACGAATAGATAGTTTGCGGAGGTGCCGAGGGGCAAGACCCCAATTGGCATCTGCGGAGCTCCAGGACAGATTTCTGGAGGAGCTCTCGGAGAATGGCGAGCCACCACCTTAATGTGAGGACTCTGGGTGGCATCGACTCTTGGTGGCATCAAGGCACGGTGAAAGCCTGTCAAGATACTAGCTCAGCGGCGGTGGCCCGCCATGACCGCAGGGCGGAGTCCTCTCGGCCGTCCTATGGAGCGTAGCAGTTAATAAACTGCTGCGGGAGATAGAGGGGTGTGGATTCCACTTTGTGGCGTACGCTGATGATGTTGCCATAGCAATATCTGGGAAATTCCCACAGACGCTATGCGAGTGCATGACACGCACTCTCATGAAACTGTCCCAGTGGGCAGACAAATTCGGGCTAGGTGGTAATCCGTCTAAAAGGGAACTAGTACTATTCACCAGGAAGTAAAAGATTCCGACACTGACTCCCCCAAAACTCTGCGGGGAAGCGCTAGTTTTTAGCAATACTGCCAAGGCCTGATCCTCGATAGGAAGCTCGATTGGAAACTCAGCGTAAAGGATAGCGTAAAGGTCACAATGGCCCTCTATACCTGCAGAAAACCCATCGGACTTATATGGGAAATGACCCTTACATAGTCCAGTGGCTATACACCGCCATCATACGACCAATCCTGATATACGGAGAGGTGGTGGTATCCCAGGAGAAACACTCGATACCATGTTGTATCTTCTCCCTTTAGAACTCATGGGGAAAAAGGTGGCAACACTTTCCACTCTTAGAATGAGAGAATCAAAACTTTGGAAAGCATCTGCGTTTGGACACTCGGGAATCTTGACGAGACTCCGGAACCTTCCGGAGAGGACAGATTGCTGTATACCGAGGGATCACTTTTCGACGCCTATCCAGGTATCAATCCCGATCCTGGACCCGAAAATGCGATCCAAATATACACTGATGGCTCAAAGTTAGACGGCCGTGTGGGTGGAGGCGCCTACTGTAACGAGCTCAACATTAGTTATTGTTTCAGACTCCCGGATCACTGTAGTGTGTTCCAAGCGGAGGTTGAAGCAATAAACGGGGATATTTCCATCGTCTTCAAACTTTCTTTAGACAAACACTCAGTATGCGTCTTCTAAGACAGCCAAGCAGCGCTCAGAGCTCTTGTTAACTGTTAACGTATGCCACAGGTCTCTTATTGAGACCATATATCATTTAGATCTCTCGCTAATATGGCTAATACGGGAATAATGCTGCCGACGAACTAGCCAGGCAGGGTACTACCACACCTGTCGTAACGGAGAAGAAGCAAGTAGCGATGCCTTTGGCTACGCTGAACCCTGCGTCGACGGTGTAGGCTGCCACAAGCCCTCCTCCTCCTTTTCCGCCCGGCGTAGACGGTCCTGCCACTACTCCTCTGGTGACGGCCTCACAGGTGCCGGCGGGAATCCGGCCTCCTCCTCGGAAACCACCACCACTTCCTCCTCGCGGCTCTTTTTCACGGCCTGGAGTCGCGCTTTCTCCCGCCGTTCCGCTGAGAACAGCTTCGCCACGATCTCCCGGTGGTACGCGTCGGCCTCCTTCTGGCCCTTTTCCTGGGCCTCCTTGGCCGCCTGGTCAGAATCCTGCTTGGCCGTTAGCCTATAGGCCAGCGCCTTCGCGTCCTCCCACACCTACCTGCTTCTTTCGCAGCGCCTCCTTCGCAGTTTCCACCGCGATCCGCAGCCGCCATTCCGCGACGCGCTTCTCCGATGACGGCTCGGTCATCGGCCTCCGTTGCTTGCTGCGACGCGATCCTGGCCGCAGGCTTACTTGTCGGTGCGTCGCACACCTTCAGCCGCTTCACTGGTCGTACCGGGGGCTCCGTCGGCACGCCTGCTGTAGGTCCTGTAGCAGGACTAAGTAAGTTGGGGTGGGGGGTTTTCTCTCTCTCCAACTAACTCCTTAATCTAACATAACCTACCCGTGGTAGTCAGTATATATGTATGTACATACATGTGTGAGCTTATGATTTATGTGGAATTTTTTAATATTTTATCAGTTTACATTTTTATACCCGTAATCAAAGAGTTAAGGTGTATACTGTATTTGTGGTAAAAGTGGTTGTGTGTAACGCAGAGAACAACATTTTTCCGACCCCATAAAGTATATATATTCTTGATCGGCATCAATAGCCGAGTCGATAGAGCCATGTAACCAGAGCAACAACATTTTGTTTCGAGACTCATGTGATATCCCACTGCTACAAGTGTATTTCAAATCTGTGACAGCCACAATTTTAAAGATACGCTAAAACTAACAACGCAGTATCGTAGAGAATGACCATATCTGACGATATTCATTTTCTTTCTCGCTCGCACACACTCCGCCCTGTGCAATGCGCGAGCAACCCCTAGCGGAGGAGATGTAGAATATAATCTAAATCGTAGATGTAGAATATTTGTTCAAGATGTCTTATCTACATTTTGAATGTAGATGTAGTTAACAGATGTAACAAAAAAATGTGAAATTTTAAAATTTCTATTTAAATTTAAATAATAAGCTCACAAATTTATATACTGACTGAGTACGGGTATAAAAGAAGAGTCACGACTAGAAGCGACTCACACGTTCCTTCTCGTTTTTTGGTACATTTGTCATATACATATGTACGACGACAGTCCCAGAAATAGCCGACCTAACATATTAGTGTTGGAAAATGTTCACAAAAAGTGTAGACTATCAAAAGCGTAAGTTTTTTTTGTCGATTTTAACAGAGAACGCTCTAAATTGAATTTCAAACATGGACAAAATGCGTGATCGTTATGTGATTCAATACTTTCACTTGAAAGGTCTTAGTCCAACCAAAATTAACGCCGAGCTGCATTCTACCTAAGGTGATTTTAATCCTTTGTTGAAACAAAAAAAAATATTGGGTGGCAGTTTAAGAGAGGTCGCTCGAGCTGCGAAGATGGACATCGTAATGGGCGACCAATTTAGGCAGAAATTATGGCAAATATTAAAAAAAAAGTACAGGATGATTGGCGATTGAAAATTCTTGAGTTAGCTGAATGTGTAGGCATTTCAATAAGTGCTGTACTTCGCAATTTGACCGAAAAATGGTATATGAAAAAGCTTTCCGCAAGATGGCTGTCGCGTTTGTTGACAATCGACCAAAAACGCACTCGTGTGACAACTTCAAGCAGAGTTGGGCGTGGTTTAACCACAATATAACGAGTTTTTGTGCCGTTTCGTAACATTGGATATGCCGTGGAACGACCACAGCACACCAGAGACCAAAACTGTCAAAACAGTAGGTTTTTCAGGGAGATTCTAAGACAAAGAAGGCCAAGGTGAGTTTCTCAGGCAATAAAGTCATGGCGACCGTAATTTTGAATGCATGCGGTATTTATCACATTGATTACACTAGTTCCAACTAAACTGACTGATTAAATTTGTTTGTCATATGTTCACCCTTTTTTTCACAAGTGCAGGTCCACACAAATTAGTCAACATTTGACCTGAACAGGTATCCATACCTAATTTCCATTGCGAAATTCCATGAATTAGGTTGTGAATTGCTCCCTCACCCACCCTCTTCTATTGATTTTTTCCCTAATGACTGTGTTCGGCTAAGCGCCGGTCCATGGCAGCGCAAAGAGAGCGAAGCTAATCTCTTACGCACAGCATTGCCGACCTGCCTCTGCGCTCTTGAGCTATTTCCCCGTTCCCGAATTTCGTCAGCCGACGAAGGTGGTGAGGGAGGCTCGTCTGCGTAGCGGAACGCACTTACAATTCTACCATCATCGAAACCAAACGTATCGTCGGTTGGTACAGTGACCTGGCTGCCACATCATCGCAAATTAAATATATAAACCTTTTGTTCTTTTTTTTAACACGGTCCAATTCGGGTCCGCCTGGTATTAATTCTCACCCATAATCCTGCCTTGCATGGCAAATAAAGAAAACATAGTGTAATTCAACAAACTGTGTCGTGATTTATATCTAAATTCAAGTTCGATCTAAATCTACGCTATTGAAAAATCTCAATAGCTCAACAGACTGTTTATTGTGTTAAACCCTGAGGATATGGATTGGGGGTGAGAGATTTCAGTCTAATGATGAACTCATCTCACAAAAAATGCCTATTTTGGATACCTCAAAATATTAAAAATTTGTATAAAAAAAGCATTAAAATATGGGAGAAATGCTGAAAAAATAATATAAAGCTTAAAGAATTCTTAGTTGAACAAAACGGAAAAAATCAAAATTTCTGTTTTAGTGTCTAGATTGGCTATTTATAGGACTGCCCATAACATTCTAGATCTACAGTGTGGATTCTACATCTGCTTCGATAGAGGGAGCAGGGACACTGCAAAGAGAGAGTGCGAACGAGAAGTTAGCAACTGAAAATTAATTTCTTCATTCTGGCCATAATAATGATCCGATCTGTACCAAATTTGGCAATCTGGTAGATATAGATTCTCTACGATACTGCGTTTTTAGTTTTATCGTATCTTCAAAATTGTGGATGCCACAGATTTTCGTTCTTTGCGAAGGCGGAGTGGGGCGTGGCACAATTTGGAAAGAAACTTGATTCAGTGTGATATCACATGAGTCTGGAAACAAAATTTGGTTGCTCTAGCTTTTATAGTCTCTGAGAACGAGGCGTCAAACAAGACGGACGAACAGGCAAGGCTCTATCGACTCGGCTGTTGATACTGATAAATAATATATATACTTTATGGGGTCGGAAAATTTTTCTTCTCTGCGTTACACACATCCACTTTTACAACAATTACAGTATACCCCTTAACTCTTTTTGAGTACGGGTATAAAAAGTTTACTTTTGATTTCGGCGAAGAATTTGTTGCCGTTTTTACGGGGGGTAGAAACATACCAGAAAATACCTTCGGATACTTTTCTAGAATATACCGCTCATTTGTTTTTTGTTGAACTGAGTACTGCCTTCCGTCACTAACCATACAGTATATAGATGTGCCAGTTCATACAACGAATGTGTTACAGAAAAATTTGAAAAATGCACAAGTATTTGGTTCTGTGCGTCCGCTTATTACATTGATTCGTAATACTGTACATGTGCACGCATACAAAGGAAGATTCTTCGTGGTATGTTTTGAATCAGTTTTTGAATCATGCGACGAATCTTGCTGATATTGATTCGCAGTCACTCTGATCCGGTTTTTTTAGTGATTCGGGTGATTCGAATCGGACTGAAGGGATGATTCGTAATGATCGAACGAATGGAAGGGGCATGAGTATACTGTGATTTTTTGAATCATGTGGATTCGTGCAGGGCTCTAGTTCACACCATCAATCTTAATTTCAACCTTTTGTTCAAAAATTCAAAAACACACACAACATACAACACACAACACAACACACAACACACCATTATTAGTTGATACAGGTGCAGACATATCCTTAATAAAAGAAAATACAGACACATTTCATCAACATAGATTACAAAAATATTGGTGAAGGTTCAGCCAATTCCAAAGGATTAGCATTTATAGAACTTCTATCGAAAATATGCTATACCACATAATTTTCACATTGTAGATCAAACTTCCTACATCCCTTGCGATGGAATAATAGGTATCGATTTCATGAAAAA
>JAWNNB010000330.1:0-43584 GCA_035043285.1 Drosophila subsilvestris
TGACGTCGATCAACCCGGTCAACCGACTGTTAAGTCTGCCCTGTTAACAGCGCTGCTGCCCTGAACACATATGTTGCTAGATAAACGAAATTTTTGTGAAAAGGAGCAAAAATGGTTAGTTGTATGATAACAAGGACACTTTCGTCGTTAGCTTCTCGTGGTTACTCTTTTGCTAGACTGTGCTGAGTGATAAGTTATACTCTACAAAACACAAGCCCAATTGTTAGTTCAAGTCTATAATTCTCTACGATACTGCGTTTTTGGTTTTATCGTATCTTCAAAATTGTGGCTGCCACAGATTTTCGTTCTTTGTGGGAGCGGAAGGGGGCGGGGCGAAATTTTGAAATACACTTGTAACAGTGTGATATTACATGAGTCTGGAAACTAAATTTCGTTGCTCTAGCTTTTATAGTCTCTGAGATCTAGGCGCTCATCAAGACGGACAGACGGACGGACGAACAGACGAACGGACAGACAGACATGGCTCTATCGACTCGGCTATTGATACTGATCAAGAATATATATACTTTATGGGGTCGGAAAATTTTTCTTCTCTGCGTTACACACATCGACTCTTTTTGAGTACGGGTATAACAAATTGTTTTTAATAAGTAAGATTCTCACCAATTCTGGAGCTTGGCTTTCTGCATATTTTGGCCATTGATTTGAAGATACAACTTTTGAATTTGCGGACAATGCACTATGGTCCAAACGACCACTTTTTTGGAATAAATTGATAACTCGCAAACGAAACAAGATTTTCTTATTTGGTTTTTTGTATTGGATATATATAATTAATAGAAAGTGGATTTACCAAAAAAACTGGGTGTGGCACCGCCTTTTTTTTAATAATGCATATTAAAAAATAATGAGGGAATAACAAACTTTTATAACATTTTTATTAAGAAATTAATGTAATTCATTTTAACTAAAATTATAAAGGCGTGGCACGCATAAAAAGAACACAAATTTTGATTTAAGCAACAAAAATTTCAAATTGTTTCCGCAAAGAGAAAAACGTCTTTGTCAGGGTGCAAAACGCTTTTTCCATGGTGCTCTTTGGGTCAAAAACGTGGCGGCTTTACTACTGGGGTACATTTCAACAAGAATTTATTAATCTACGACACACAATAGACTTTAAGGTGGGACTCAGTGGCACTCAATTGTTAAAGCTTTTCATAAATCAGTTTTCAATAAAAATTGGCTCAAAAAAAGGGACTCACTTTAACCTATAACTACGAAGAAATCAAAACTATTAGATACTGTAATTAAATTGCCTTTTTTCACTGCGCGCGTGCACTTTAGTAACAACAGCTGGGTTGCACCGCTGTTTTCGCTAACGTGGAAATTTCTGGTACGCAACTTATATGGACACTCTTTTTCTAATACAAAGTAATCAAAAGAACGGTTATTTTTAAACTTTTGAAAGAATGGGTTGTTTCCAAAAAGTGGTCGTTTGGACCATAGTGCAATGTTTCGTCGTCAATATTAAACTGAAGTACAAATAAGGAAAATAAAACATGAATTATTATCATGTTAAACTGAAAAATATGTGTACATATGTATAAATATAAGCGTATGCATGTACCTCTTTCTTTTTCCAAACGAATAATTTCACTCTAAATTCAGCCCTAAAACCAATATTGTGGAGAGCATCACGAAGATCTTCAGCTGATACATATTTTAAACTTCGATACGTTATTCTAGTTTCAAGATTTTTGAAATAATACAAAAAGTTGTTTGATTCCAAATTATATTAATTCACACTGTCAGGCAGACATTAATTCATGTCACTGCCTGTTGCCAAAACTATAAAATCCAAAATATTTCAAGCGGAATAAATTAAATTTCAGTAAACAGTGGCTGTGAGTCTTTGTCTTTGACGACGAGCCGCGACAAAAATGCAATAACAACTACATACAGTGGCTCCATAGTATAATCGGACATTTCTTTCCCCAGTACAAATGTGCTCAAAAAGTATACAGAGATGCGATAAAATGTTTGTTCTTTCACTTTAATTCTTACTTTATATGTAGTATTATCTATCCAAATCATAAACAAAAACTCATACTTTCTAGATTCCGATTATGCGATGGAGCCACCGTGCATACATTGCTTTGATTTTGCGAGTACACACATACACAACTACCAATGCATTGGGCATTGGGCATTAGTTGTGGCCAAGGATTTGGCTGCAGTAGAGGCGACCTGCAACCAGTCTATTGCGCTAATTCAACAGTGGCTAGAGCTGGTCGGGCTCGAACTTTCACCTCACAAGACCGAGGCAGTTCTGGTGTCCAGCCGGAAGAAAGTGGAGAAGGCCAACATCACGGTGGCAGGCACCCTAGTGACATCAAAGCGGGCGATCAAATACCTGGGCGTCATGATAGACACTAGACTCTGTTTTCGAGAGCATCTGGCCTACATGAACTCGAAGGCGGCATCCAGCAACAGAGCCCTATCAAGGATAATGTTGAATGCCCGAGGACCCAAGCAATGGAGACGACAGCTACTGACGAGTGTGACGAGATCAGTGATGCTCTACGCGGCGCCAATCTGGACAAAGGCCCTCCAGACAGCGAGCTACACCAGAGGTCTGGCAGCCACCCACCGACTCTCTTCACTGCGGATAGCCTGTGCCTTCCGAACTGTCTCGGACGAGGCTGCCCACGTGCTAGCGGGTATAGCACCATTTGAGTACCTAGCAGAGGAGCGGTCCACATACTACCGGGATACGCATGGCAGAGGCATGGAAGCGGCGGTCAAACGGCAGGTGCGCATGGTATGCAAGGAGCAGAGCCTTCGGATGTGGCAGCACCGATGGGATACGTCCCCTAAAGGTCGGTGGACTCATCAACTTATCCCATCCATCGAGGCGTGGGTTGGTAGGAAGCATGGCCAGGTCAATTTCTACTTGACACAGCTTCTCAGCGGCCACGGCTGCTTTCGCAGCTATCTGCACCGCTTCGGTCATGAGGACTCAGCAGAGTGCTCATGGTGCGGTCACAACGTGGAGGAGGACGCCGAGCACATAATATTTGCGTGCGGAAGGTTTGCAGCGCAGCGTCATCAGCTGGAAGTCGCCCTCGGCGGCGCGATATCCAAACATAGCCTGGTTCCGCACTTGCTCAGGTCCCCGGATAACTGGGATGCGACCAGTAACTTCGCGGCTATAATTATGTCAGAACTGCGAGCTGTTGAGCGCCAGAGAACGGAGCAGCTAGGCTAAGCGACGCCTCCACTTGTGTGAAGCATTGCTTCGCGGCTGTACCACACTTGTTGGGCTCGCATAGTCAAGCCAACTAAATTAATTCTACATAGATAAATTAAGCTGATAGAGTAATTAAATAAATGGAAATTAAAAAAAAAACCAATGCATTGGGCGTCGTGAAAAACAGTGTCTGCTTTGATTGTTTTGAGAGAAAATTTTTTTAAATGCAGAAAATCGCGCGATAGCAGCAGCATATGTACATACATACATGCATAACACAATTACCTTTGAGTTGGTTGAAAATTTCAAGAGGTTTCTTAGTAACTCGTCGCACAGTGGGGCCTTTGGCCATTTTAGCTTGCTAAATTAATAACTTCCGAATAAATCAAGATATCTTCATGAAATAAACTGCGTTTAAAAGAAAAAACTTTCAGAATTTAGTCTGCAAAAGTACATGGTGCTACAATATCTAAAAGCTTTACAATAAATAGCCAAAGTTGAACTTTGTTACCAGTGCATATTTTCCTATGCAAAATGATAAATTCCAAGTTTTTCGGATCGATGAAGAATTTTTAATGGCCTATTATACTATAAAAAGTTATTTTACATTTAATTTTTAACTAAAACAGAATTTACAAACAAAATAAAAAAACAATTTTTAATTGTTCTTATTTTTGGTTTACTATAAAACATGCATCTATTTCCGATGGATCGTTGGAAATATCCAATAATCTTAACATTTCTGAAGAATAAATACTTTCTAATTTTTTTTTGGATTTCACATGTCTAATAGATGAAATAAATGGATCTGAAGAGGCTGCCAACATGTTGAAAAGATCCTGATTTTGCCTTGTTCGTGATATTTTGCAAGTATTCATGTACCTGAATTTCTTGTAATCCTTGTTTCTCGTTTCCTGGACCTCCTCTGACATCTCTCCAATTGGAAGGCTCTGATGTTCTATTAAAATTTGACCGTGTGCCAAAATTTTATGAAGCGTTTGTTTATATGGCAGAACGTCGACATTATGCTGCTTCAAGGAATGTCGCAATATTGAATATTTGTCCTTGGACATTCCCAAATCCATAAACAATGCCAAAGCTTCTTCAACGGAGTACGGCCTTGGTTGTGTATTTGGCGGAGTGACGATGCTCTTGTTTATCCTTTCAAGTCTAATGGGGCTTGCCTTCGAAACAGCTTTTGTGATATGTGACCTCTTGTTTTCCTTGTCGTTCATAAATTTGATTGACAGCGCCTCCGATAAGTGATCCGTAGCTATATCACATGTTGCATCTGAAAGTTTTCTCTTTCTTGTATAAGCTGAACACTCTTCCAGGGTTTTAATTGGTCTTCCTGAGCATCGTCCTGTGGACGTGGAGGGTCCATCATCTAGCATCTACTTTCCAACTAACCAGGTTTCGTTTTTGCTATTGAACAATTTAGTATTACGATGTGAGATCTTCCATTTAGCGTCAATTCTAGCATATACAAGTTTAATATTATGTATTATACTTGTACGCTTCTCTGGGTTGTCCGATTCTACATTTAATTCAACGAGAACAGCTTCCTTAAATTCGTTGAAGTTGTTTGAAGTTCTAAATATCTCAAACAATTTTATATTTTCCATCGCCATTTTCACTGTTTATACACAACTTAATGGTTTAGAAGTCAAAATAGAACTATGGAGCTATACAAAAAAAGGACTGCAATATATATACATATTCATATACCACCCTTTGGCAAAATAAAAGCAGGTTAAAAACTTGGTCAAATTCAGGTAAATTATAACGGCCAACCTGCATATGCAATGATAAAAAACTTTTGAAAAAGTTAGGTCGAAGTTAAAAAGACTTACCTGCAAATGGATTAATAGCTAACAACATAATTTAGGTAGCGAAAACTTAAAAATGGTTAAATTATTGAGTGTACCTGAGTATATAGTTTCATTAGTACCTGATTTTTTTTTGTTTTTCAACTTTGACCTGAATTAAAAAAATACATTTTTTTATTCCTGAAATATTTTGTATACGGGCTCTTTGCATATTTCTTTACTCAAATCAAAGGTCCATACGTGCACCTTTGGGTTTTTGGCTTCTACATCGATAACAGTGACGCTACCTCACACAGGTAACACAGTTTAATTAGTATTCTACCTGAAAGATGCAGTATGTCAATAAAAGTTGAATAAATTGTTGCACACGGAAATAATTTTCAACTTTGATTGCTCATATCTCCTAAAATAAAAGTCCGATTCTTTTTATACCCGTACTCAAAAAGAGTTAAGGGGTATATTGTATTTGTGCTAAAAGTGTATGTGTGTAACACAGAGAAGGCAAATTTTCCAACCCCATAAAGTATATATATTCTTTATCAGTATCAATAGCCGAGTCGATAGAGCCATGTCTGTCTGTCCGTCTGTCTGTCTGTCCGTCCCGATGAGCGCCTGGATCTCAGAGACTATAAAAGCTAGAGCAACCAAATTTTGTTTCCAGACTCATGTGATATCACACTGTTACAAGTGTATTTCAAAATTTCGCCCCGCCCCCTTCCGCCTTCACAAAATCCACAATTTTGAAGATACGATAAAACTAAAAACGCAGTATCGTAGAGAATGACCATATCTATCAGATTGCCGAATCTCAACTAGATCGGAATAAGAAATTAATTTTCAGTTGCTTCCCCCACCTCCTCTGGCGATGCTGACGCTATTCATTCTCTGTCTCGCTCGCACACACTCTGCCCTGTGCAAAGCGCGAGCAACCTTTAGCGGAGGAGATGTAGAACCTAAATGGTAGATGTAGAATATCTGTTCTACATGTATAATTTACATTTTAGATGTAGAATGTAGTTAACAAATGTAGCAAAAAAATGTAAAATGTAAAATACAATTTTTTTTTTAAATTTTAATCATAATCTCATAAATTTATATACGGGTATAAAAGTAGAGTCGCGACTAGAAGCGATTCACGTTCCTTCTCGTTAAACTTTTTTTTTGAAAACTTTGGAAAATACTCTATCGAATTCGTGTATTGGATTTATCCAAAGCGTTCAAAAAATGCATTGACTTTTGCCACCTCTTTGCGGCTGAGGCCCCACTGTGTGACGAATCATGGCCATAACCTTCTTCTTTTCATCCTCCCAGTGAGCCGGAGACGAGCGAATATCTCGAAGAACCCTCATCGTGGTTAATAAGTCCCCCTATGAAATTATCATTAAGAGCGTTGGCTGCCGTTACTGCACTGGAAGTGCTCCGCTTACGTAAGCAGATTGTGCGTGTTGTGCGTGCGTGTGTTATTGCGAAGTTCTAGCTTCTTGTAATTGAAACAGTTTATCAGTTCTACAACCTCTCCTATCTACATTTCGAAGCTCTGATCTAACTATGGTTGTATAACTTTCTGAGCATGGTCTCTTGACGCCTGCGTAAATGGTGGGAAAGGATAACTCTTACGAGTCAATATCTAGGACCATATCGAGAGGTCTTTGGCCTTCGCTTGGTGCTGTTGTTACAGGACTATCATTAAATGTGATGTTATTTTGAAGCAGAGTTTCCTGACCTCCAGGGTTGAGCTGTTCAGCTTCCAAATCAGGATGGGCTGGCTCTGCGTCTGTATCTCTTCTAATACGACAGCGTCTGCCTGAGATGCTACAAATTGAACACTCTCGGATGTAAATCTAGACATCCATTCCTCGTTAACTATAACATCATGCTTTTTATAAAGATCTGTGGTAACTTAATAACTGAGAGCCTCATAAACCTTTAAAGGTCTTATGGTTTCAGCCATGAAATCATTACGCATTATCTTTCTACGTTACAGGTAGAGCTGAACAACCTGGGCTTCATGGAAAGCTCATGGAAAGCTCGTGGAAGATCCTTCACGGCTTCGATTATCGAAATAGGGACGTTAACTACTGCTCATTTTATGGCATTTTGGATTCGTGATCCGTCTAACAGACTCATAATCATCCTAAATGGAAGTCGAGGAGAAATCAGTCGTTCCTCTAATTTAGTAAGCCCCTTTAAGCAGTCGGACAGTATAGGGAAATCTTATCCATTTTGGAAGAAAAGCTTAGGCTTCTTGCCTTTCGCTATGTTGCTGTGGCATGTTCTGCAGAAATTTAAATGTTGGCAGTCAGCAGGGAATTCAAGAAGGCTTTTAAGAGCGAAAATTTCTGCAATAAAATCGCAGCAACGTTCTAACATGACGCGGGAAATTTCAGAAATTTGCTTGGGGAACCACAGGCCTTTACAAGAAAGGAAAACCTGATCAGGACCCCGCTTTACGTTCCCATTATAAAATACGCCGCAACACGAGCAGATTGACGTGCCAAAATGTCTCGCGCTGGCAAAACATGCCTACGATCTATTAAACTCCTTTCTTGGGCCCTGCGAACTCTATCCTGTTCTCTTTTTAACAGACGTCTCCATCATTGTATCTACGTAGGCGCTGTCGCCTCTCTGTATTTGTCCTTTGCTCCTCATGTCTAATTTGTGCGTTCGTTCGTCTAACTATGTGTTCTACTGTATTCTGTTCCTGCTCTCTTGTTCTATAGTCCAAGTCGGCCACTTGCTCCTCACGTCTAATCTGTGCGTCTTCCCGTCTAACTATATGTTCCTCTGTATTTTGTGCCTGGTCTCTTGTCCTATAGTCCGAGTCCCGTCTTCGTCTGGACCGACGCACAGTATCGGCCGCTTGCCGCTCACGTCTAATCTGTTCGTCTAACAGTATGGTCGGCTGTATTTTGTCCCTGCTCTAAAGTCGTATACCTTTGGCAACGTCTCCGTCTGGACCGACGCAGAGTGTCGGCCACTTGGCTCTATCTCGGAGTCTGCTCGCCTTCGTGTCTTTCTATATTTCCTAAAGGTTGGTTCCGTATCCGTGTGGACCGACGCAGAATATCGGCCACTTGTCGTCTTGTCGTAAGTCCTCGTGTATTCTCTTTAACAGAGATGGCTGCCTGCTCTCCTAGCGCTACAGCTAGAACCTGCCTACCTGCTACATGCCCTTGGACCTCAATCTCCTGTTGCTGGTTCCTATCAGAATCTGAATTTTCCCTATTTTCTAACTGTTCCCTATTTGATCTGTTTCTCAACTTGCGTATCTGAGACTTGCGTATTTAAATTAAAAAATATAAAGAAAATGAATAATAATATATAAAATAAAATAATATAATATAATAAAATAATAATAAAATACAATTAATATTAATTGTTAATATGTATATCAAAGAAAATTATAATATAAAATAATAATATAAATAATAATAATATAGTACAATATATTTATAATTAAAAGCAATTACAGTAAATAATTAAGATAACTAAGTAAATACAAAAACTACTTTTAAAATCTACAACTAAAAATACTCCCCAAAGCGGAGCGAGCAGCAGCGACGTCCGTGGGAAGGCAGCAGCGACGTCAGCAGCAGCACCGAAAAGCGCGCGCGATTGCAACGACGGAGTTAGCAACTGCTAATAGCTTCTAACTCACGAACGGCGCAGAAAAACTAAGTCCCTATATCACTCCCTAACAAGCAATACTTTTAGCTATTAATCTAAGAGCTAAACTAATTTAAATGGTATTATTAACGCACTTTAACCCACCAACACAATTGCTACTGAGATTCGCACTTTTTTTACTCAAGAGCGAAATTTGGAGCAAAGAGAGAAAAAACCTAAGTCAAAACGTGCATGCGTAACGGAAAATCCAATGCATATGTATGTATGTATTTACATGTGTATCTCAGAAAACAAATCTGTCTGAGCCATTTCTATGCAAATGTTTTAATTAATATATGTTTATATTTCTAATTGCATTCCTATGGTGTGGGTGGTGGGGGGTAAATGATTTAATTTACTATTTCTCTTTGCTATCGCTGTTCGCTGTATGTATGTGCATGCATGTGTGTAAACAGACAGCCGCGCATCTTCTCAATTGAGAGAGCACTTGTCTCAGTGGTCAGAGAGCTCTCAAGTGGAAACAGAGAGATAGAGAGAATAGGTCAAAGACATTTTTCGCGATTTTTTTTTCTCATTCCTTACACAGGAATTTTCGAGTCAAAACATTTGCGTGTCCCCCTACCCTTCCATAAATATAATGGCTGATTTTACTAGCTGCATGTAAAGGCTAAATAAAATAACGGTAATATCTTATATATGTATTTAATATTAATATATTTGATTAAAAACATACATATGTAAATACAGATGTAAATGTATGTACATGTAGTCATACGTGCATATCATGTAAATTTATCAAATAGTAAACAAATTGCTTACCAATTTCTTTGGTGGAAGGAGGCTCTCTCTCCCCCCTCTCGGTGGCCACGCTGTTGGCAACAGGGACAGATTGAATTGTCGGTTAGTGCGTGATGGAGTGGGGAATCGTGCAAAGACATGGAAATACACCCGGCGACAAAAAAAAAGCCGCACCTTGAAATTGCATGCATTTTTGACTTCACTAGTCGCTGGTTTTCGCAAATGTTAGTCGATTTCAAACAAAAGTGCTTACTAAGTCTTTTTCCTATCATAGTCATACAATAAGAAAAAAAATAATTTTTAAAATCCCACGTGTGTAACGCTTTTTCCGTAATTTTGACCAAAAAAAAGAAATATTTCTTTCTTTTAAACCTGCAATCGCTGGTCCCCCTTCCCTAAATATAAAGCGGGTGACTTAAACAGTTGCATGTACATATATATGTAGGACCTGCACTAATATGTAGATTTGTATGTACGTATATCCATATATGTATGTACATACATGTACGTATGCATGTACATAAATTGGTTTTAATATTTATATGTGTACATAATTTATGCAACTTATTGTCTTGTTGCGAGCATATAATATTTCTAAGCAAGGTCACCCCTCTCTTTCTTTGGTCCGGCTGTGGGAAAAATAGACAGGTTGATTCGTTAATGTGGGAGGGGGGTTTGTTTTCAGGTATCAACAAGCAGACTGCGCATCTTTTGTTTTGAAAAGGAGGGGTTCTTGGTCAGTATGTGGAAGGGTAAACAAAGAGTGCGAGAGAGAGGAGGGGGGAACGGTGCCACTGTGGACAGGACGGCGGAACTGGGCACATTCCTTGCTCTTGTTTTTTTTTTTTAAGCTTGGTTTTTTCTGGTCTACTTCCGTCTCGCTAGATACCTCTAGTACTCGTTCTCTACTTGTTTCACCCCCGATCAGTAGCTTTGCCTTCCGCTAAAGATTTTTCTGTTCTGTTCTGTTCGCTTAGCTTCCTATCTCTCTATCATTGGCCTCTGAGCCCCATCGATCTCTTCTCTTGCCCTTAAACCAGGTTCAAGGGCATGGCCTACTTCTCCTGGTAGCCCCCCTCTCCCCGTAAGGGTGTGTGGGTGAGTTGGCTCCGGGACACTGTTATAGGAGAGGCTCCCCTCTCTGAGCAGGGAATTCGAGAGCGCGCGGATCTCTCGTGGTTCCAAGATCGCCCGACCAGAGGGCGCCACTATCCGCTAAACACTTCCCCTTCATCCTTGGCCTTGCCACCCTGTCTGGAATTCTTTCCCCTTTCCCTGAAATGCAAAATTCAGATATTTCGCGTGAAAAATCCCCACAGGCTTCCCCGACAGATCCTCCAACTCGTATGCATTGTTGCCTACTGGGCGGACGACTCGGCATTTTAAGTATTTCCGTGCGAACTTGGCGTTGTAGTTTTTGCCAAAGTTGCTGAGGGTGAAATTGCGCCTATAGACTTCTTGACCAGGTCTGGCGTGAAATACTCGGGCCCGGTTGTTGTAGGGGTGGCTGCTCCGCTCATATGCTTGGTGTAAATTATTTTTTAAGTTCTCGCGAATGATTTGTCGCTTATCCGCGGGATCAAGGGCATGCACCTCATGCTCGGTCAACGACTGAAGCTTCCTTGCCAGCTTTTAGCAGTTTCCATTCGTGAACATTTGCTGTCCGAACACTGCAAAGAACGGCGTTACGCCTGTGGCTTCGTGCACTGAGTCACGGATCGACACTTCAATCTCCGGTGGATACATATCCTCGGTGATCCTTCTCTAAATACGTCCTTATTGCAGCCAATATCGTCCGGTTCACCCTCTCGGCTGCATTACTTTGCGGCGAGTATACGGCTGTGTGCATTTCTCGGATTCCGAAGGTGCCTGTCATGTCCTGGAACACCTTTGAGACGAATTGCTTTCCGTTGTCGGAGTGGATAACCTCTGGCACTCCGAATTTGTAAGACACCTCCTGCACAAGGAATTTCACTACATTTGTCGCGGTGGCCTCTCTCATCGCTTTCAGGAAGGTGAACTTTAAGAAATGGTCAACAACGACAAGAATCCAGGCTTGTCCCCTTTTCGACCAGGGATACTTCCCCAGGAAATCTATGTAGATCTTCTGGAATGGCCTCTCCGTGACTACTTCCTGACCGATTTCTACCTGGCTTCGATAATTCGGTGCTTTGAACTCATTACAAGTGTCGCAGTTTCAGACATAGTCGCGCACTTGTGTTGTCATCGCTGGCCAGTAATAGAGTCTTTTTAACCGATGCAGTGTCTTTTTCATCCCGCCGTGTCCGGATTTGTGGTCTTCGTGGGCCTTGGCGACGAGAGCTGCTGTCACAGACGCGGGAATCCATAACTTCCAAATGGAACCTTCCACTTGGTCGTCCATTTGCGCGAAGGCCGTTCGCTTGAATATAAGGTTTCCCTCTACCCGAAGATTCAGTGTGATATCACATGAGTGTGGAAACAAAATTTGGTTGCTCTAGCTTTTATAGTCTCTGAGAACGAGGCGTCAAACAAGACGGACAGACGGACGGACGGACGGACGGACGGACAGACAGACATGGACTCTATCGACTCGGCTATTGATACTGATCAAGAATATATATACTTTATGGGGTCGGAAAATGTTCCTTCTCTGCGTTACACACATCCACTTTTACCACCAATACAGTATACCCCTTAACTCTTTTTGAGTACGGGTATAAAAAAAGGAAAAAACAATTTGTTTAATTTTTCTTATTTTTGGTTTACTATAAAACATGCATCTATTTCCGATGGATCGTTAGGAATATCCAATAGTCTTAACATTTCTGAAGAATAAATACTTTGTAATTCTTTTTTGGATTTCACATGTCTAATAGATGAAATAAATGGATCTGAAGAGGCTGCCAACATGTTGAAAATATCCTGATTTTGCCTTGTTCGTGATATTTTACAAGTATTCATGTACATGAATTCCAAAGATTGGCTGTAATTTGGAATATTTTAAACTGAAAGAACAAAATTAACACCCGCATATTTGGTGAATATGCCTCGAAGACTGCAAAGTTGTTACTTGAAAAGTATCCAGAAAAGAAGCTTACTCCAACGCTTCATAAAATTTTTGGCAAACGGTCAAATTTTAATAGAACATCAGAGCCTTCCAACTGGAGAGATGTCAGAGATATGTTTCGTAATTGTAATTTCTTTCCTTAAAGAATTTCCGGGATGAGTTTCCATCGTTTGTGTTCCCGTATCCATATTTGGGGCAGTCGACCCTCAGTCCAAGCTTCGCAAAGAATTCGTCTTGAATCATTTTTTCCTGTGTTTATGTTTCTCTTGGGCTGGCATGCTATCGTCAAAAGATTCTTCCGTTCGCGGGATGTTATATGCAACTTTAAAATAAACTCCATACATCGTATTCTTGAAGGCAATGGGGAAATGCCATATTCCAAATTTTCCTCTTCGATTAGGAATCATCTAAAAAAGGACTGCAATATATATACATATGCATATACCACCCTTTGCCAAAATAAAAAGCAGGTTAAAAAACTTGGTCAAATTCGGTTCAAATATAACGGCCAACCTGCATATTCAATGCTAAAAAACGCTCACCGTTCGTTCTCTTTCGTAGTGACCAGACGTGTTTTTTTGCGCTCCGCATTTTCCTTTTATTTTGCTTAAACAGCCGGTGTTTTATTCTAAAATTAATTTCAAATTAACTCCCTTACTATCTCTTATTTAAACTCAATCTTTAACCGCGGGTGCATGCCTTAGAATTGTGTAAAAACACAACTTATTTAATTAATTTTTGTGCGTCGGTTAATCGTGTGTTTGTGTTGTTGCTTTTCGTAAGTACTCTCATTACATTTTAGCCGCTCTTTGTCGTAGTTCTATCACTCTCTTTCTATCACCTAAATCCCAATAACTGTTCTTTCTCTCTCGCTCTTTCTGTTTCGTTGCGCTCTCAGTTATAAGCTGCTGCTGCAACCCTCCTCTCTCCTCTCAGTTTTTTCCGTTTTTGCTTTAAGCATAGCTTTAAGCATTTACCGTGCACATTGGTCTGATTGCTATTTGTTTTGAACTTTTTTTCTCGATAAAAAAATTAAAAGACATCAATATGGATTTTGCTGTTGTCTGTGCCAAAAAAACCTGCAAGAAGCAGATTACCCATGACCAGCCCAATATCCCTTGCTGGCTTTGCGAAAGCGTAGTGCACGCAAAATGTGTAGGGATCACGGGCCGTGTAGGAGATGCCATTTCCCAAAACAATGGCCTGCACTATAGTTGTGAGGAATGCCGTGCTGTGGAAAACGAGATGCGATCGTTCATGAGGCAGACGCGGAGTGGCTTCAAAGAGCTGATCGTGGGCTTTAAAAAGCAATACGATCGGCTCTTGGCCATGGAAACTCAGTTCAGCAGTTTGCAGCTGCTGGCTGAGTCTCCGAGGCGCAAGAAGTCCACTCCGCGGGACTTGCAAGTGCCGACTGCCTCTCGTCCGCCGGCATCTGAAAAACTAACTCCGACCACTTCGTCAGTGCAGCAGTTGATCACGTTTGTCACTCCAAGGGCAACGATCGCTGCTGGTGAAGCAGATTCGGGACCCGAATGCATCACTTCGGAGAGTATGCAGGTAGATATGTCTGTAGCGTCCGTGTCTGTCGAGTCCGAACCCAACTCCATAACTATCCCATCAGTCTCGCCCCCACCAGCTAATAGACGTCCCGGACCACCGGATATTGCCATCACAGGTCCCAGACCTGTGGTTTCAAAACCGCTGGTGGGAGTCCCACCAAAACGGCAAATTTTTGTATCGCGGCTTGCCCCTGACCTTACATCTAACGATGTAACTGCTTTTATTCAAAGCAAAATAAAAGCCGATGGCTTAAAGGTGGAGAAGTTTAATTTCTCTTATGCCAGGGAGATAGCTTCCTTCAAAATAAGCGTCTCCTCGACTCACTTCGCCACCATTTGCTCTGCCAACTTTTGGCCGGAGCATTTGGTGGTGAAAGAATACAAGGCTAAGAAGAAGAATAGGCCCCCCATAACTCTTCCTAGTGCTCAGACCAGTGCGCCATCTCTATCTCCACCCTCATCTTCCCGCTCTACTTCTACCCATCCAAAAAACTAACTTCCTCTCTTATAGTTACCTACCAGAATGCTAGAGGCTTGCGTAGTAAGCTCAGCACTCTTTTTCTTGAGAGTCTCGCATTCTCGTCCCACGTTATTGTGTTTACCGAGACCTGGCTAAAGCCGGACATCCTTAGTTCCGAAGTTTTGGCAGGTCGGTACACAATCTTTAGAAATGACCGTTCGTCTCGACGTGGAGGAGGGGTCCTCATTGCAGTGGACTCAATCTTTACGTCGGAACATTTCATAGTCCAGGCTCAACAAGACCTGGAATTCCTGTGCGTAAAACTGATTCTCCCAGGCTTTTCCATTTTCATTACTTGCTCGTATATTCCACCTTCCTCGGATACCTTAATATACGAGCATCACTTGTCCGCTTTAAAAACTGTTTCTTCCTCGCTATCAGATAAAGACCATATGATAGTTCTTGGCGATTTCAATTTGCCAGGTACTGTTTGGGCTTCGGTTAACGAGTCTAATAACCTTGTGCCCATGTCACGACATGACTTTATTGACGGCTTGTTGGACCTATCCCTGTCTCAAGTCAACCATGTGAAAAATTCCTTGGGTCGATTGCTTGATCTGTGCTTTGTCTCAGATCCGACCATAGCGTTGCTAACCCGAGCCCTTCCGCTCACTATACCTGAAGACTCCTACCATCCTACATTCGAAGTGTCGGTTGATATTGGGCCTACTGTATTGGATCGAACGGGTAGGCTGTCTGAACGTGTCCGTTGCTTTCGCAAAGCCGAGTTTACGAAGCTTAATAACCTCATTAGGGATTTTGATTGGTCCGCTCTGTACGTGTGCACTGACGTTATGAAAGGCACAAACATATTTTACAATGTACTCGATACACTTTTTGATTCTTGTGTCCCACTTTCTTGTCCGATTAGATCTGGGAAGCCTCCTTGGTTTACCAAAGAGTTATCCAGTCTAAAAAACTTAAAATCAAGACTATATAAAAAATTTCAAGAAGTTGGTTCTCCGACTTCTCTCTCTCGCTATGTATTAGCTCGGTCAAAGTTCTCCGTTCTTAATGCTCAATGCTATAAAAATTACCTATCTCGATGCAGGATACGCTTTTCACAGGACCCTAAACAGTTTTACAGCTTCGTAAATAGTAAGCGTAGAACGTCCGCACATCCATCCTCGCTATCATTTCTAAACATGACGGCAAACAATGATCAGGCAATCGCCGATCTTTTCGCCCAATTTTTCCAAACAACCTATTCCCATGACAGCTACTCTGGTCAGCCGTATCCATACAGTTTACCAAGGTCGAATGGCATTTTCAGCCCCTTGTTAAATGAAAGTTCACTGCTTCATGATCTTCGACTAGTTAAGCCGGTGTTTTCACCAGGTCCTGACGGAGTTCCCGGCTGTGTACTCAGGTACTGTGCCGACACTCTGTGTGGACCCCTGCTTAAACTATTCACCCTATCCATTAATTCTTCATGCTTCCCCCCGATCTGGAAGGAATCTTTTATTATTCCTCTCCATAAGAAAGGTAGCAAGTCTGATGCTAATAATTATAGAGGTATATCTAAGTTATCCGCTATTCCTAAAATGTTTGAAAAAATTTTAACTCCGCATTTGCAACATCTCTGCAAATCACTTATATCTCCATCTCAGCACGGATTTATAAAGCGACGATCAACAACCACAAATTTATTAGAGTTTACCTCTTTTATCATTAAAGGCTTCCAATGTAACTTTCAGACGGATGTTATCTACACTGATTTCAGTAAAGCATTCGACTCTGTAAACCACTCCCTTCTAGCACAAAAACTTGACCTTTTAGGGTTTCCACCTAATCTTTTGAGATGGATTTCTAGCTATCTTCGTTCAAGGTCTCAAAGAGTCCTCTTCAAAAACTCCTTCTCTTCACCTGTTAAGGTTACTTCTGGAGTACCACAGGGCAGCCATCTAGGCCCCCTACTTTTCACACTCTTTATTAATGACCTGCCTTCAGTATTAACAAATTCTCGAGTACTCATGTATGCGGATGATGTTAAACTCTGTGTCCAGTACAAGGACATTTCATTTCACTCTCGCTTGCAATCCGATCTCAATAACTTTCAGTCATGGTGTTGTGCAAATATGTTACACCTAAATGCCTCGAAATGCAAAGTTATGACATTTCATCGGTCCAGCCCCATGTTAGCTCCTTACACCCTTTGCGGTGGTTCTCTTGAGAGAATTACATTGGTTGATGATCTTGGTGTTAAACTTGACCCCAAGTTAAAGTTTTCTGAACACATTTCCACCATGGTAAATAAGGCCATGGGCGTGCTTGGGTTTATAAAAAGGTGGTCAAAGGAGTTTGACGATCCCTACATAACGAAGACTCTCTATACCTCGCTTGTTCGTCCGATTTTAGAGTACGGCTCTTGTGTATGGTGCCCCCAGTACAAAGTACACCAGGACCGTATAGAATCAGTCCAGAAAAACTTTTTACTTTTTGCTCTGCGTGGCCTCAACTGGGATGCAGATGTGAGACTGCCATCTTACCCTCGTAGACTGCTTTTAATAAACCTTCCAACCTTAGTTAGTCGTAGAAAAATGCTTGGTGTGATTTTTATGCACAACCTGATCAAGGGTGACGTAGATAGCCCTGACTTGTTGAGTCGCATAAACTTTACGATTCCTGTTAGATCTACTAGAAACTTTACCCCTTTGTTCCTTCCACTTTGTAGATCAAATTATTCCTTGCATGAACCGTTTAGGGTCTTATGCTCGGACTATAATTCTCTCTACCTTATAGTATCCACCACTAATTCCCTTCCTCTTCTTAAATCACTAATATTAACATACCTTTCCCGTAATTAGTCCTATTTCTTAACTATCTCTGCATGTTTAGCTCTTGAGTTGTGTTTAGCTCTAATTTTCCTCGAACATTAGTCTAACCTCTATCTTTCCTGCATGTTCGCGATCGGTTCGGTAACACGCGTCGCGCGTCATGCGGCAGCGCCCCCCGGTCGGTTGGGCGGGAGGAGGGGCTGCGATTCTAGCCTGGGTTCCGCGCGTAACAGGCTTCGGCTTGGTGTCGCATGGGCCACTTGATGGTGCAGTCATTGCATATCAACGTCCAGAGATGTAAAAAAAAAAAAAAAAAAAAAAAACGCACAAAAAACGTCAATATTTTGATTTTGTATGGGAATTTGAGCTGCGACAGCCCATTTTTGGCCGTTTTTCGAACGAGGTATCGATGTAGAAGCCAAAAAACCCAAAAGTGCACGTATGGACCTTTGATTTAGGTAAAGAAATATGCAAAATCTTACTACCGAAAATGTTGTCCCACGTCACGTATATATTAAACAATGCAATTACTACATCCACGTTCCCGACTGAATGGAAAAAGGCAAAAATTTTCCCCATTCCAAAACAAAACAATGACTATAGACCGATTTCAATACTCCCATTTCTTTCAAAAGTTCTTGAAAATCTTATGTCTTCACAGATTGAACACTTTTTGACTCAAAACTCGCTGTTGAGTCAAAAGCAGTCGGGTTTTCGAAAGAAACGAAGCTGCATAAGTGCCATAACAGATATTGTGGAAGATATACGACAGCAACTTGACAAGAACTGGGTTACGTACTTAACACTTCTTGACCATAGTAAGGCATTCGACTCCGTAAACCATAAAATACTCTGCGCAAAATTGACGAACATATTCAATTTCTCAGACACTGTACTATGGTCCAGAAGCCCGTTTTTTTGGCATAAAGTCTAAAAATATAGATACAGACTTGAAAATTTGCACATTTGGTTATATTAGGATTCTTATTTAGTCTACAAATTTTCGGATGAATCTGACCACGCCTACCCTTCCCGCCCATATACGAGCCAGTATAGTTTTCCCGATCTTGCCTGATATTCGGCATCCTAGATAGTGTATTTTTTATCCGAAAATACAAAAAATTTTTTTGGATGCCTTCGGACGGATGGTGAGCTGGTCGCAACATGGCGCGACTGTGCGGGTGTGCTCCTTCGCAACTTTTTCCCTGTTGCGGAGTCGAATGCGCACATTGCCATCACGTCCGAAGCTCCACCGGCCCTCGAAGCTTTCGAGGTTGATGCTTGCGTCGCCAGGTTGAAGAGCAGACGCTCTCCCGGCATGGACGGCATCACAGGTGCCATTTGCAAGGCATTGTGGCGTGCCATCCCTCAGCACATGACAGCGTTGTACTCCCGCTGCCTGGAGACCGGATTTTTCCCCACGGAATGGAAACACCCTAGGGTGGTTCCACTCTTGAAGGGACCCGATAAGGACAGGACGGAGCCTGCTTCATATCGGGGTATCTGTCTGTTGCCAGTGCTGGGCAAAGTGCTTGAGGGAATCATGGTGAATCGTCTGAAGGACACCATACCGGATGGCTGCAGATGGCAATTTGGATTTCGCCAAGGACGCTGTGTGGAGGATGCTTGGAAACACGTCGTGAGCACTGTTTCGGCCAGCCGGTCGATATACGTGCTCGGAGTCTTCGTGGATTTCAAGGAAGCCTTCGACAACGTCGAGTGGGATGCTGCACTGCGTCGTCTCCTAGAGCTGGGCTGCCGTGAAGCAGGCTTGTGGCGAAGCTTCTTCTCCGGCCGGAGTGCGAGCATCGTCAGCAGGCATGGAGTAGCCACTGTTCTGGTGACAAGAGGTTGCCCACAGGGGTCCATAAGTGGTCCATTCATATGGAACATCTTGTTGGACGTGCTGCTCCAGCGCTTGGAGCCACTTGGAGCGCTCAGCGCGTATGCTGACGACCTGCTCCTCCTCATCGAGGGTAACGCCCGTACAGAGCTCGAGCGAAAAGGAGGGGAACTTATGTCCATCGTAGGCGCTTGGGGAGTTGAAGTTGGCGTTTCCGTTTCAACCAGCAAACGGCGATCATTCTGCTCAAGGGCAGTCTTCAACGGCCGCCATTGGTACAGTTTGCTGGAGCAAACCTGCCATATAAGAGCACGTATCGGTACCTTGGCATCACAGTCGGTGAGCGGTTGAGTTTTCTCCCGCATATCGTGGGCTTGCGTGATAAGCTGACTGGAGTCGTAGGGGCATTATCTCACGTACTGCGGGTCGACTGGGGCAAAGACAATATAACTATAAGATAAGTAACGCTCATACATTTTCGTAGCCATATGCAAGCAATTTTTCAGCAAGCGACGAAAATCGCGCCATCTCTCTCGCACAAAATTTGAGAGCGTACGAGTCTAAAAACAGAATCCGCTTGCATGTGTGAGTACACACAAAACCAAAGAGTGCGTTTGTGTGCGTACTTGTGCGAAGCTACCCACGCTGCCATCACTGCTGTCCCTACCGCTGCGTATGCGGCAGCCTTCCCAAACTTTCCGGCACCGAGCGCTGTTGCCCCGCCGATTGCGAAGCCGCGCGAAACCTGGTCGGCTCTTATTAAGAGCACGAACCCGGAGGAGACGGGAAAGCAGCTGGTGGAGCGAGTGAAGAAGGACGTCGTGCCGAAGCTCGGAGTTCGAGTCCACGAGGTCCGAGAGCTGAAGAGCGGAGGAGCGATCATTCGCACGCCTTCGGTCAGCGCCTTCAGAAAGGTAGTGGACAGCGCGAAGTTCCACGAAGCCGGACTGGAGGTTAAGAAGAGCCCGGAGACCAGGCCTCAGATCGTGGTGTATGACGTCGACACGTCATCACGCCTGAAGAGTTCATGGAGGAGCTCTTCACCAAGAACCTGGAGGATTCCATGTCCGCTGCTGAGTTCAGGAAGACGGTTCACCTGGGCAGTAAACCCTGGTCGGTCACAGACGGCGCCACAGTGAATGTGACGCTGGAGGTTGACGCGAAGGCACAGGAGGTGTTGCGCGATTGCGTATACATTAAGTGGTTCCGATGCCGCTGCCGTTCTCTGGTCAGGACCTACGCCTGCCACAGGTGTGTAAGTTTCGACCACAAGGTGTCCCAGTGCCGTCTTAAGGAGAACGTGTGCCACCGGTGCGGACAGGGCGGGCACAACGTTTCCAAGTGCCCCAACCCGGTGGGTTGCCGAAACTGCCGCTTCAAGGGCTACCCGGCAGCACATTCCATGCTGTCAGCGGCTTGCCCGATCTACGCAGCGGTATTGGCGAGGGTGCAAGCTAGACATTAAATGTTTAGCTTCATCCAAACTAATTGTGGCCGTGGCCGAACGGCTGTGGTGGATCTTGGATCCATCATGCGCAGCTCTGGCCATCTGTTCGCACTGGTCCAGGAGCCGTACGTCGATGGAGCAGGGCGGATTACTGGCCTTCCTTCGGGAATGCGAGTGTTCCAAGACCTTCGTGAAAACCCGAAAGCTGCTATCATCGTCGATGAACCGGAAGCCATCTGCATGCCAATAGACCCCCTTACCACCGAACATGGAGTATGCGTCAGAGTGCAAGGAAGATTTGGCTCAATCATCCTATGCTCCGTATATTGCCAATTCAACACCGACTTGGCGCCGTACCTCAGGTACCTAGATGCGGTGCTGCTGCTGGCCAGCCGCACTCCCGTCATCTTTGGGCTCGACGCGAACGCAGTATCCCCAGCGTGGTTTAGTAAGCTTTCCGAGCAAGCTCGGAGGCAAGCTAACTACGCACGGGGCGAGCTGCTGTCTGAGTGGATAACTGAGAGCCGAGCCGGCGCACTCAACGAGGCCAGTCGGGTGTTTACACACATGCAAACAGGCTGGGTGCCCCCTATAACGACTTCTGTCGTAGCTGCAGAGATGAGGACGAGGAGGAGGCGGTGGAACATCTGTTCTGCTCCTGTCCGGAACTCAGCAGAAGGAGACTTCAATACTTGGGCACACCTTTCTTAACCGACATTTCAGATATGTCTGCAATGGGTCCCAGAAGGATTTCAAACTTTATAAGGGCATCCGGATGGGATAATGGATAACATAGAGTCTCACAGGGAAAGGGGGAAAATGTTCCATGCGGTATCACAACGGGCCGAAACCGGCCTAAGTGTGTCGGGATTCCCGACAACCGCCTCAACCTAACCTAACCTAATTAAGAAACTTTATTGAAATGGACAAAACTAGGCAAAAAAGAAATAGCACTTTTCAAAACTTTTCAAAAAATAAAGAGATTTCAAATTTTAAAAATAAATAATAAGTAAGGAATGCATTAGTTAACCATTTTGAACTATTAATACTTAGTCTATATGCATAATTTAATTTTTGGTACAGTGCCCTTTGTTGGCAATAACAGCTGCGCAGCGTCTTGGCATGGAATCAGCTAAGTCCTGGCATCGTTTTAGAGGAATTTTGGACCAGGACTCTTTAATTTCTTTCCAAAGTCATCCGATAGTGTTTGGCTTAAAAGCAGCAACTGCCTTCTTGACGTCGACCACAGATTTTCGATGGGATTCAGGTCAGGCGACTGAGCAGGCCACTCAAAAACGTTCACAGATTTTTCCCTGAACCATTCCTTTTCTTTCTCATTGGTGTGTTTGGGGTCATTGTCCTGTTGAAAGACCCATACGAGCGGAATTTCATATTCTGCAAAGGGTAGCATTACTGTCTCCATGTAATCACGTACACGTGCTGATCCATGATGGTTTTAGTCCAATGTATTGGATGTCCAATTTGCATGATCCCTGGTAAACTTCATCCTGTTAGTTATATGTGTCGCGTTTAATGGTGGTAACTTTCTTGGGCTGCAGGCTTTAAGGTTATTTTGCCTAAGATATGGGCGAACTGTTAGGTCCGTCAAATTTATTTTAAGCTCTTTTTATACCCGTACTCAAAGAGTTATACTGTATTTGTGGTAAAAGTGGATGTGTGTAACGCAGAGAAGGAAAATTTTCCGACCCCATAAAGTATATATATTCTTGATCAGTATCAATAGCCGAGTCGATAGAGCCACGTTGTCTGTCCGTCCGTCTGGTCCGTCTGTCCGTATCGATGAGCGCCTAGATTTCAGAGACTATAAAAGCAAGAGCAACGAAATTTTGTTTCCAGACTCATGTGATATCACACTGTTACAAGTGTATTTTAAAATTTCATTCCGACTTCTTCCGCCCCCCCAAAGGACGAAAATCTGTGGCATCCACAATTTTTAAGATACGATAAAACTAAAACGCAGTATCGTAGAAAATTACCATATCTACCAGATTGCCGAATCTGAAATAGATAATTATTATAGCCAGAATGAAGAAATTAATTTTCAGTTGCTTCCCCCAACTCCACTGGCGATGCTGACGGTACTCATTCTCTTGCTCGCTCGCACACACTCTGCCCTGTGCAATGCGCGAGCGCCCTTTCGCGGAGGAGATGTAGAATCTAAATGGTAGATGTACAATATTTGTTCTAAATTTATTATCTAGATTTTAGATGTAGTCAACAGATGTAGCAAAAATATGTAAAATTTTAAAGCTTCTATTTAAATATCAACCATAAGCTTACAAATTTATATACTGACTGAGTACAGGTATAAAAGTAGAGTCGCGACTAAAAGCGACTCACGTTCCTTCTCGTTTAGACTTTAGACAGCTAAGCATCCCAGTGGAATCAAGTTGAATTTTTATACCCGTACTCAAAAAGAGTTAAGGGGTATACTGTATTTGTGGTAAAAGTCGATGTGTGTAACACAGAGAAGGAAAATTTTCCGACCCCATAAAGTATATATATTCTTGATCAGCATCAATAGCCGAGTCTCTGTCTGTCTGTCTGTCTGTCCGTCTGTCCGTCTGTCCGTCTTGATGAGCGCCTCGTTCTCAGAGACTATAGAAGCTAGAGCAACGAAATTTTTTTTCCAGACTCATGTGATATCACACTGTTACAAGTGTATTTCAAAATTTCGCCCCGCCCCCTTCCGCCTTCACAAAGGACGAAAATCTGTGGCATCCACAATTTTGAAGATACGATAAAACTAAAAACGCAGTATCGTAGAGAATGACCATATCTATCAGATTGCCGAATCTGAACCAGATCGGATCATTATTATAGCCAGAATAAAGAAATTAATTTTCAGTTGCTTCCCCCACCTCCTCTGGCGCTGCTTACGCTATTCATTCTCTGTCTCGCTCGCACACACTCTGCCCTGTGCAATGCGCGAGCAACCCTAGCGGAGGAGATGTAGAATCTAAATGGTAGATGTAGAATATTTGTTCTAGATGTATTATCTACATTTTACATGTAGATGTAGTTAACAAATGTAGCAAAAATATTTAAAATGTAAAATTTAAAATTTTTTTTAAATTTCAATCATAAGCTCATAAATTTATATACTGACTGAGTACGGGTATAAAAGTAGAGTCGCGTCCAGAAGCGACTCACACGTTCCTTCTCGTTTATTTGAAAACCGTGTACTAGTACTTTATAAATCGTTGGTGACATTGGGTAGCACGGATAATTATCCATATAAAAGTAAAAGTTGTCTCGCAAAAAGCACCAAATTTTGGCGAATTTATATAAAAGTTACACGAACTAGCATTTAATATAATATGAAAATTATTCAAAAGAGCCTCGCTAAAGTTGGTTATGGATGATAGAAGTTTAGAAGTTGCGAAAGCTCTTCTTGGCGTGTTACCATCATTGCTCTTTCCACTGCCATTCTGCTTTGGCCTGCTTATTCGTAGACCCATATCATTCCAAATCTTTTCCTGAATATATTTTTTCCGTTTGCTCATTCAATCTTATCATCACCTTTCATATGCCATTTTCGAATCTCTATTCTGTGTGATATTTTCAAGACAAATTCATGAAACCGGATCCAAGCATGTAGTGTACTTACCCCAAATTTTAAAGCTTCAAGCTTTGGGGTAAAGGTTTTTGAATAAAAATCTGTAATATCCAGTATTTTTGTTGGGGTGACACCACAGATTGGACAACATTGAGTAGATTTAGTTCTAGTTAATACATTTAGAACTTTCCCATCTATAAGTGTCATATGCATTTCATAGGCGACGGTGACTGCTAAGTCAACATTCTCATCCAATTTATTAACAAACGGATTAAGATTGTTAATCTGCAAATCTAAATGATTTTTATACCCGCACTCAAAAAGAGTTAAGGGGTGTATTGTATTTGTGGTAAAAGTGGATGTGTGTAACCAAAGACTATACAATACCAAGATGTTGCATGAGCGACCAAAAAGCTGTTGTATGGCGAGGCTTATCGGTCGCCCTATGGACTAGAGATGGGCATGGACTGCAATTTTCCGACACGACCCAACACAGCACGAAAATTAAAATTTCGAACACGCACTAGCACGCACGGTTACAAATTTTCCAAACACGGTCAAACACGAAATATTATACATTTTTATACCCGTACTCAAAAAGAGTCAAGGGGTATACTGTATTTGTGGTAAAAGTGGATGTGTGTAACGCAGAGAAGGACAATTTTCCGACCCCATAAAGTATATATATTCTTGATCAGTATCAATAGCCGAGTCGATAGAGACATGTCTGTCTGTCCGTCTGGCCGTCTGTCCGTCTGTCCGTCCTCATGAGCGCCTCGTTCTCAGAGACTATAAAAGCTAGAGCAACGAAATTTTTTTTCCAGACTCATGTGATATCACACTGTTACAAGTGTATTTCAAAATTTCGCCCCGCCCCCTTCCGCCCCCACAAAAGACGAAAATCTCTGTGGAATCCACAATTTTAAAGATACGATAAAACTAAAAACACAGTATCGTAAAGAATGTCTATATCTGCTAAATCTGGTACAGATTGGATCATTATTATGGCCAGAATGAAGAAATTAATTTTCAGTTGCTTCCCCCACCTCCTCTGGCGTTGCTGACGATATTCATTCTCTGTCTCGCTCGCACACACTCTGCCCTGTGCAATGCGCGAGCAACCCCTAGCGGAGGAGATGTAGAATCTAAATGGTAGATGTAGAATATTTGTTCTAGATGTATTATCTACATTTAAGAAGTATATGTAGTTAACAGATGTTGCAAAAAAATGTAAAATGTAAATTTTTTAAATTTTTTCAAAATTTCAATTATAAGCTCACAAATTTATATATTGACTGAGTACGGGTATAAAAGTAGAGTCGCGACAAGAAGCGACTCACGTTCCTTCTCGTTTTGTATACCTTTATTAACATTGATTTTACCTACATATACATAGGTTCTTATTTACATATTTTTATATGAAAATAACAGTTTATCCAGGTTAGAGCCCACACACGCCCATGGACAATATTTAATTTTTCAACACGCACACGCGGGCGCCCATCGTGTCACAACGTGACACGAAGAAAACACAGTCCATTCCGGTCAATTCTCTTTTCGGCTATGCCTCGTCTCGACCGCGCGACCCCTCTGCCCAACAACTTCGGCTGTTCGTCAGCGACGAGCCGAACGAGCTTGGAGGCAGCGCTGCCTGCCCGACGCCTTCGTCTGTTCGTCAGCGAGAATGTTCGAGACAGCAAACCGCACAGTGGGCATAACTTGCTAAATTATAAAGTCAATAAGAGTTCAATAAATTATTTTACACTGAAACAATTTTCCACTTTTCCACTCCTAAGCTAATATTCTCTTGAAAATTTTATTCGCTAAAGATTTCTATTATATGTGAACATTTATTTTATTCAAAGCGTTCATAAAATATTTTTGACTTTTGCCACATCTTTTCGGCTGAGTCCCCACTGTGATGCACACAATACAAACAAATACCAACTTTAAAACAAAACTCGAGTCGAGCATCAATGTGCTGACTCCTGCCCAAGCAACGTAGTTGTTTTTGCATTTTTCCAACCTATTCCCGTCGTCAAAGTCGACGTCTTATTCTTTCGCTCGACTCGACGCGGGCCGAGGCATTGACGAAGGCGAAAGCAGAGCAAAGGCAAGCATAAAGGAGAATGGAAGAAATACCCCGCGCGCCCGTACAATCAAGCGTCCAGCAAAAATTGGACGACCATTCGCTCCTCATGCAGAATCTTGGTATTGTATAGTCTTTGGTGTAACGCAGAGAAGGAAAATTTTCCGACCCCATAAAGTATACATATTCTTGATCAGTATCAATAGCCGAGTCGATAGAGCCATGTCTCTCTGTCCGTCCGTCTGTCTGTCTTGATGAGCGCCTAGTTCTCAGAGACTATAAGAGCTAGAGCAACCAAATTTTGTTTCGATAAATACAACTGTATATCAAAATTTCGCCCCGCCCCCTTCCACCATCACAAAGAACGAAAATCTGTGACAAGCACAATTTTAAAGATACGATAAGACTAAAAACGCAGTATCGTAGATAATAACTATATTTACCAGATTGTCGAATCTGAATCAGATCGGATCATTATTATATTGACGCTATTCATTCTCTTTCTCGCTCGCACACACTGCCCTTTGCAAGGCGCAAGCCTCCCCTCGCGGAGGAGATGTAGAATCTAAATGTATATTTAGAATATTTGTTTTAGATGTATTATCTAAATTTTAGATGTAGATGTAGTTAACAGATGTAGCAAAAAAATGTAAAATTTTAAAATTTCTATTTCAATGTCAATCTTAAGCTTACAAATTTATATACTGACTGAGTACGGGTATAAAAGTAGAGTCGCGACTAGAAGCGACTCACGTTCCTTCTCGTTTCTGCTAAGGTGTGGTACCTTTCGAGCTGAAAGGTCCTTTAGATCGACTTCAATCAGCATATTTTTTATGGTTCGACTAGTAACCGGTGCATTTAAATAATTTTTAAGATCGTTCGACGAGAGAAAGGGATTTTTTTTTTATTTTCTAACAAGGCGCCTGTCGAAATTCAACGATGTTGCGCCTGTCGAAATTCAACGATGTTGCGCGCTTTCTTCCGCGTTTCTCTCGTTTATTTTTGTGATGAATCGCCGTAAACACTTGTTTTTCTTTAACATTTTATAATTTTGGCTATATCTGACATTGTATTGCCTTCATATCTAAGAGTTAGGATAACTCGTCTTTCGATATCGGTACAATGTAGGCCGCGACCCATTCTGAATCGAAAAACAATAACAAACAAAACGAGATCCGCAGGAACACTTAATAAACATCTTTTATAGCCATTAGTTTATGAAATGTTACCTGTATAATACAATTACAACCGATCCAAAACAGGATAAGAACCAAATTCGAGTGCGTTTCTATTATTTTTTCCAAGACCAAAACGTGGTCTTATCACAATTATGCATACCCAACTTATAATTCTTACGAAAGAAGCCCAAAAGAGATTCCAAAGTAAAGCACCGTTATCCCGAAACCAAGCACAGTGCTTTTGAGCAAAAATTCGCTCCAAATATGAAATATTTGGTTTCAAATGTGAATTCGCCTGCCGTTTCTATTATTTTTTCCATGACTGTATGTGTAGAGTCTACACTGTAGACTCGACAGTGTAGACAGTCAAATGTTCCGCAGTGCAATTGTGGCCCTATTCAGCAGGCAAAACGGAACATTGTATTAGTTCCAACAACAGCAATACAGTACACGTGTGCCAAGCCCTGCTCTAGTCCAATAGTTTTTTCGGCTCAATAATGGTTTGGTGTATTTATAAAAATGGAGTTGGTCCTTTGGTGCTAATCGATGGAATAATGCGAAATGAACAATATTTAAGCATTCCGCAACAGAATCTTCGAAAAGTCATCGGGAATATGGGCTTTGCAGCTAAAAAATAAAAGCTCTGCACTAAAGAACAAATGAAATTGAGCAGAAGTCTGATTTCAGAAGGCAACACGTTTTCGCTAAGGGGAAAATTGTCAATTGCTTAAATAAAATTATTAGCCATGCTTCCAAGCTAGAAACACGTGTGATGTAGGGCGTAATGTGCGCATTAATGACCAGACGACTGGTTCGTGCGAGCGGAAAGCAACCACAGAGAAGTAAACAACGATCTGAAAATATCAACATGTATCACGACAGTACGTAACTGCTTTAAGGATAATAAATAAATAAATTAATTAAATTAAAATTAATTTTTTTTGTCGGGAAAGCGTGTGTCAAAGCGAATTCAGTCTGTAAAACAGCAACTTAATTGGCCCAAAAAAAAAAATTTTGGAAAATTCTTTGGTCCGAGAAAAACACAATTTTCTTGTTTGGTGGCCAATGGTCTCAGTCGTGTGTACTGTGACCACCTAATACTGACTAAAGTCCCCGATCGACATGTCAAACCATTAAACATGGAGGCACAAGCATCATGGTATGGGCATGCTTTTCTTACTATGGAGTGGGTCCAATATATTGGATCAAATCAATAATGGTTCAGCATATCTATGTTGATATACTGGAAACAGTGATGTTTCCTCATGCTGATTTCGAAATGCCGTTGATTTGGGTCTTCTAGCTGGACAACGACTCAAAACATACCAGCAGGAAAGCTCGAAAGTGGTTTGCGGGCGACTCAATTAAAAAAATCTTTTGGCTAACGTTAAAAACAATGTTACTTAAGCAAAACCAAAGAATAACAAAGCCCTTGGGCTACCGTGCAGGAGTCGTGTAGTAATATCCCAACGAAAAGATGCGAAAATTTGGTAAACTCAAAGCTGAGACGATCTGCAGCTGTTTTTGCTGCCAAAAGGTTTTTAACTTAATATTAACCTTTAAAAACAAATAAAAAAACAACAAAAAAACGATTTAGTTCGAATTTAAGGCTGCGATTTATTTTCATTTGAAGCTAGCCCTAAAAGCGAAAGTAAACATAGTTAAAAGGAATCTTCCACTAGTCATCGGGAATATGGGTCTTCATTTTTCAGCAGGACAATGACCAAAAGCATACGCCCCTTAAAAAATTGGATGTCATAGCAAAAATTCCAGTGCATGAAATGTCCATCACAATCTCCCGATATGAATCTTATTTAAAAATTTAAATCGCATCTGGTGAAATATGCGGTCCCTCCAATTGGAATGATGGACTTGTGGCAAATCGCATAGCACAGTGGGCGCTCCCATACGACAAAAAATAAAAAAGGCGAAATCGAAATTTTACAATTTTGATCATTTGGATCATCTCATAGATAAATTGGCTTTTTGAATCCAATGTTTTTTTCAGTGTGACCATTCGCTATTTGCAAAAAAAAACTTTAAAGTTAAGCCACGTACTCTGCAGTTTATTGCGTTCTGAGTTTTCAGAAAGTAAACCTCATCTTTCAACATAAAAAACGTATTTAAAATAAACTCCAAAACCTTTGAAGTAATATGGATATCGTTCGTACAGGTATAAAGCTTAATTAAAACCAAAAAAACTATTTGTAGATTGTTTTGTGTCGTCCAAAAATCGAATATAGGTTAGGTTAGGTTGAGGCGGCTGTCGGGATCCCGACACACTTAGGCCGGTTTCGGCCCGTTGTGATACCGCGTGGAGCATTTCCCCCTTTCCCTGGGAGACTCCATGTTATCCATTATCCCATCCGGATGCCCTTATAAAGTTTGCAATCCTTCTGGGACCCATTGTAGACATCTCTGAAATGTCGGTTAGGAAAGGTGAGCCCAGGTATTGAAGTCTCCTTCTACTGAGTGCAGGACAGGAGCAGAACAGATGTTCCACCGTCTCCTCCTCTTCCTCATCTCTGCAGCTGCGACAGAAATCGTTATAGGGGGCACCCAGCCTGTTTGCGTGTGTGCCAATGAGCCAGTGTCCCGTAAGGGAGCGTATGACTGAGCTGCACCTTTTCCTGCCGAGCTTGCAGAGCTCGTTGGTGCGCTTCCTATTTATATTGGGCCAGGTTTGCCGGGTTATGCGACATAGTGGTGCTGATTGCCATCTGTCGTTTGTAAGTTGCTTGTAATGCTCTGTTATTTTGAGCTTGCAGGTGGCCATTGGCATACGAATATCCTCCTTGTCATGGAGAAGGGGGATTGTTGTACCAGCTCTGGCCAACTCGTCTGCTATGCAGTTGCCTTTGATGTCCTGGTGGCCCGGGACCCAAATTAGGCTGATTGCAAACTGATGTGCCATCTCGTGGAGAGATTTGCTGCAGTTTGCCACGGTAGTCGAGCTTGATGTTATCGCATTTAGCGATTTAATCGCGGCTTGGCTATCACTGTAGATATTTAGGTGGGTTGCCGTAGTGGCAGCTTCGTGAAGACAGAGCAGGGCTTCCCTGATCGCTATGACTTCCGCTTGGAAGACACTGCAGTGATCTGGGAGCCTAAAAGAGTGTCTAATGTTTAGCTGTTCGGAGTATATTCCCCCTCCGACTTTATTGTCCAGTTTTGAACCATCTGTGAAGATTTGTATGGCTCCTTCTGGGCCTGGAGGTCCCTCGAGCCATTTGTCTCTCTGGGGGATAATTATTTCGAAGGGAGTGTCTATGTACTCCTTTGTGATGCAGTAGTCCGTTTTTGTGGGGACAATATTATTTCCGTTGAGGATGGATGCGTGACCAATGAGTTGTGACACCCATTTGTCGGAGTCTCTTAGACGAATTGCTGCCATTTCTGCCTGCCTCATACCCGCATGGTCAAGGCCCTGGAGGCATAAGATGGCGTTTAACGCATCGTTTGGTGTTGTGCGCAAGGCTCCACTGATGCACAGGGCGGCAGTACGCTGTACCTTGCCCATTTGTTTTGTGATGGTCCTTTTTGATAGGGCTGGCCACCACACGGTAACTCCGTAGAGTAGTATTGGCCTAACTATTGCTAGGTATATCCATTGGACTATGCTTGGGTTCATGCCCCATTTTAATCCAATGGCCTTTTTGCAAGTGTAGAGGGCTATAGAGGCCTTCTTCACTCTATCTTTGATGTTTATGTTCCAACTGAGCTTCCTATCAATTACCAGCCCTAAATATCTGGCATTGTCACTGAAGGAGAGTCTGCATCCGTTTAAAATCGGGGGGTTTAGAGGCGGAACTTTGTGTTTGTTCGTGAACAACACAAGTTCCGTTTTTGAGGGATTAACTCCCAGGCCCCGCGACGTTGTCCATTCGGACAGACGCGCGAGCTTTGCGGTCATAAGATCGCACAGTGTCTGAGGGAATTTTCCCGAAAAGATAATGGCAACATCATCCGCGTATGCCACCACTTTGCAGCCCCCCCTTCCAAGTTGCATAGAATCTTGTTGACTGCTATGTTCCATAGAAGGGGAGACAGGACACCACCTTGCGGGGTGCCTCTGTTGACATACCTTGCCTGAGTGGAAGATCCCATCGATGATGTCACCGTCCTGCATGTGAGCAATTGATCAATGAGCAGCACCAAGTGATGATCCACCCCCAGGTCAGTCAGGGCCTCCGTGATGGCCCCCGGATTGACATTGTTAAAGGCACCCTCGATGTCGAGGAACGCAACTAGGGAGTATTCCTTGACGCTTAAGGATTTCTCCACCACTGAGATTACCTCATGGAGTGCCGTTTCCGTGGATTTTCCTTTCTGGTAGGCATGTTGTGCGCCTGACAGCCACTGAGGATTTATGGTTGATCTCAGCTGTAGCCCGACTAGTCTCTCAAAAGTTTTGAGAAGAAAGGACGATAGACTTATTGGTCTGAAGTCTTTTGGGGTTGTATGAGAGGCTTTCCCTGCTTTTGGGATGAAGACTATTTTAGCCTTGAGCCAAAGCTGAGGAATTCTTCCCACTACCAGTATCTTCTTGAAGATACATTGTAACCAATTAATGGCTATATTCCCGGCTTTCTGTAATTGTGCCGGAAAGACCTGGTCTGGACCAGGAGATTTAAAGGACTTGAAGCTGTTTACCGCCCAGCTTATGTTCCGTTTTGAGAGAATGTGTGCCATCGAGGTTATCGGGCCCTCACTTGTGGGTGCTGCCGGCTCGATGGTAGTGCACCCGGGAAAGTGGGTCTCAAGTAGGATGTGTAGGGAGTCCTCGCTCGAGTTCGTCCACGTACCATCCACCCTCTTGAGGTATCCCACCGAGGGGGTTGTTTTTGATAGGATCTTACGTAGCCTCGCGGCTTCCGTTGTGTCCTCAATTTCGGAGCAAAATTTTTGCCAAGAAGCTCTTTTTGCCTTCCTAGTTTCCTTTTTGTATAGGGCTAGACTGCTTTTGTAGTTTGCCCAGTGATCCTCCTCGCTGCCGCTTTTAGCTCTATTGAAAAGAGACCTGCAGTTTTTACGTAGGATATCTATTTCTTTTGACCACCAAGGGGGTTTCTTTTTCCCTTTTGGTCTGATTGAGGGGCATGCTGCCGCGAAGGACTTTTTGCACGCTTCGGTGAAGCTATTTACCAGGCTGTTTAAATCGTCCGGAGAGTCCGGACATTTTGGTGGTGTGGGAGGGAGTAATCTTTCCATGCTTGTCCTATATAGATCCCAGTTGGCTTTCCTGGGGTTTATATAGTCCGCGGGTTTTGGGCTTTCGAGAGATAGTATTGTCTCGATGTACCTATGGTCGGAGAAGGAGTGGTCTTCTAAGACTCTCCAACTTTTGACTATGTCCGACATTTTGTGGGACACTAGTGTGAGGTCAATAACCTCCTGTCGGTTTTTTATAATAAAAGTAGGGTCGTTACCTCGATTGCAGATAACAAGATTAGAGTTAAGAATGAAGTTGAAGAGTGACTCACCTCTTACGTTTGTGTCCGAGCTCCCCAATTGGGTGTGGTGAGCGTTGGCATCGCAGTCTATGAAAAGGCCTGTGTCCGACCTTTCATTATCGCATGTGATCTTGCGAACGAGGTCACTTGGAGGATCGCTCTCCTCGTGAGCCATGTAGGACGACACCAGGTTTAGGTGTGTCCCCTGTAGCTCTAGGCTAGCCGCCGTGTTGTCGCCATTGCTAAAATTATGGAGCAGAAAGATATTTAGGTGCTTTCTTGCCAGAATGCAGGTACGAATTTTACCTTCGGTTTGGGCTACAATCAGCTTGTAGTCCTTCGACGCCAATCCACAGACCTTGCCTCCCACTAGCCAAGGCTCTTGGATCAGCGCTATCTCCGCTCCGCTCGCGTCCAAGCGGAGTATGAGGGCAGCCGATTCTGCTTTACAGTGGTGGAGATTGATCTGTAGAAGTCTTAGTGACATCTTTAAGACCAACCTCCACCACTGTTGTGTCCGCGTCTGAGTCGTCGCTCACCTCGCCGTGACACATGGCCTCGAAGTCTCGCATGAGCGCATGAGAAGGGGAACGGTCCACCCCGGCAGAGCTCCACATTAGCCGGGTAAGGCATCATTAGAACAGGTGGCTGCCAAGTCCCTGAGCTCTCCGTTTGCGACTGGGCTAGTTTTTATACCGGGCCCCCAGCCAGGCTGACTCTTGGCACGGGTCGATTGACACCTTAGTCCGGCCCGGTGTGAGGTGAGTGTTGGGGTTGGGATGTGGGTAGGTATTGTGTGGGAATAGGGAGTGTGTGAGCTAACCAAATATAACCAAATTGTCTTTTGTGAGCGTTTTTCGATTTCGATTTCGAACTTCTCTTAAGCTTTTAGTTCTGATCGACACCGATCGCCAGGTGCATCTTTATGTTGATCATAGATGCATATCTTAAGATCAAAATAAGACTAGAATCATCTGCCTTTTGCTGCGTTTCCTGAACAAAATGTTGATCGGAGTGCAACAGGTATTTGTGTCTGTTATTTGGGTTTTTTTCGTAGTAATTGCTCTTTTGTGTGTTTGTTATTGTTTACTTGTGTTTTAAATATCAAATTTATATATTTTCTTTATAAATAACGTAACGTTTTTTATTCATTTAAACTTCAGACCCTCTTATAAGTGGATTTAGAAAATAACCATGTAAAAAGAGAACTTTACAATAAGAGTCTGTCTTTGATTTATTTGATTTTGGTTATTTTTATTTGCAGCCATATTAATAATTTATTTTTTACATAATAATAAATTTAATTGATTTAAAGTTAATAAATTTGTCTCCTGTAGTATTTTAAGGCATAATTTACTCGCTTTTTTTATTAAATATATAAATAAGGGCACCAAGAAGGGCGTATGTGCTTATAACCTCTCCCAAAATATCCCAAAAAGTATTCTGGTAATTCAATAACGTGTGGTAAAAATTAGAGACCTGTATGTAAAGTATAACTATTTTTGTCGCCTTCTTCCATACAAGTGCGCACACTGTGGGCTGTGGACACATTGTTAAATAATTATCAATAAAAAATAAAAATAAAATGATAACATATAAGTATTTGCTTTAAGTACATAACTCTTGTCAAAATGTCAATGTATAATTGCCAGACTTAAGTAAATAACACCCAAAATGAACTCTATATACTCACCGAGTAACTAACGCAATAAAAATCAGCTTATACTTGTAGCGATAGGATAAAGCATGAAATAAATTAAATTAAAATACAACCGCAGTGAAAAACTGTAAAATTTGATTACTGTGTATACAGTGTATATAAAAAGTAAATTGATTGTTTTCTTAAGGATTCTTTCAAAATGCCAAGAGTTTGCGACACTTGCTGGCAGAGCATGCAGTAAAACGCGTTTTAGAACAATGGACTGAGCTGAAAATGCATTTCAAGGCTGCTGTAACAACAGAAAAATAGCACAAAGCTTAAATTTTGTGCTAGATGTATGACAATATAAACTATTTATGTATATTTGATATTTTTGAAGCCAATTCTTCTGGATATGCAGTGCATAAATACAAAATTTTCAAAGCCTTTATCCCAATTCGACAAATCTGCTAGGAGATTTACTTTTGGGCATTCAATCGATCAAAACTAAAATAATACCCCCCGAAATCGAAGCGAACATTTTAGTAGACGAGTTTGAGCTACATATTGACTTTTTATATGTACTTGGGTACCAGTTTGAATAAAAATTAAAACAAATGAAGGAAATATTGATGATATGGACACGCAAAAAACACGTATATTGTTCTTTTGAATGACAGTATAGAAATTGATAACGGTAAAGCAAAGTTTGTTTACTTGTTTCTGATCACGTTTTCTATATTAATCGTGTGACCACAGTTGAAATTAATTATGGGGAAAAAAACCAAAGAAATTGATCCTGACATGAGGCAACTTATAATAAAACTTCGTGATGAATGGAAAACTCTTCGGGAAATTGGTGGCATAATTGGCAGAGCACACTCCTCTGTTCAAAGAGTCCTTGAAAACTTAAATTTAACCGGTTCCTGTGAGTCTAAGCCCCGATCTGGTAGGCCACCGAAGCTTACTGAGCGTGAAAAGAGGAGCATTTTAAAATCTGTTAAAATTAAACCAAGTATAACAGCCTCTCAAATCGCCAAGGATATTAAGGACAAGTTCAACAAGAACCTTCATGATGATACCATTTGCAAAATTTTAAAGAAGGAAGGCTTAAATAGCCGCACTGACCGGAAAAAACCACTCATATCAAAAGTGAACAAAATCAAACGCATGGACTTTGCCAGACAATTCCAAAATATGCCTACTGAGTTCCGGAAAATAGTTATTTTTAGCGACGAAAGCAAGTTTTGCATATTTGGATTCAAGGCCGTAAGCTTGTGTGGCGAAAAAAAAGGCACAGCCCTCGATATTCAAAACCTTGCCCCAACCGTAAAACATGGTGGTGGCGTTATGGCTTGGGGATGTATGTCGGCTAGTGGAGTTGGAAGTCTTGTTTTCATTGAACCTATAGTAGATCAGAAGATGTACACACATGATCATAATAATAGGTACACACATCTACGTTAACTTTATCGTAACAGAAAACAGTTTTATTCAATATTTAAAAATTTAAATTAGTTGCCACTTATACTTTAAGTATTTTTTTCATTAATATAAAGTTTTTTTATGGTATAGTATAATGTTATAAAAGAAAAGAGATCCATTTGTTCTTCAGAGTCAATGTCAGGCTGATCAAAATAATGGGTACACTTCAAGTGTTGTTATGAAAAAATTTTTTTAATTGAATAATTCATATTTTTTTGCTTTGTTAGTATTATCTAGTTAATATCCAGTGTAACCACCTCTATTTTTGGTCACCTTTATAATTATTTTTGGCATACTTTTAATAAGCGTCTGGCAGGTTTCTATAGGTGTCTTATACCACCATTTTTGGACGCCCTCCCATAGTTTTTGTTTGTTTGAAAATGAAAACTTAGCTAATTTCTCTTTTAAATCTCCCCACAAGTTTACAATGGGATTCAAGTTTGGAGATTAACCATGCCAGTTTAAAACATTAATTTTTTGGTCCTCAAAAAAATTGGTCAAAATGTGTGCTTTGGGTCGTTATCTTGTTGAAATACCCAACGCAAAGCAAATGAATATTTTTCATGTGTTTTTGTTTTTGCTACCATTCTGCGATCTTTATTTTATTCATGCGTATGTTAATAAATGAAATAAAAAACATATTTTATTCAAACTCAATGCTTATATTAAGTACCTTAGTAAAACGGCTATATGTGCACTGCTTTGAATTGCGTTTTTTTCAACACCTATTTTCCTGATTTATTTTATATTTTTATTTGGTTAGCTGTTTATAACTACAAAACAAAAAGGCATAAACAAATTTCATACACATTTTTTAAATAAAAAAAATAAAGTTTTGTATGTTTCACATAGAAAATGGTTATATCAGCAAAACACATTTTTTATCGAAAAACATTTCCAGGGAAAAAGTTATTAGAAAAAGGAACCTGTTAATAATTAATGGAGTTGTCCTTATGCTCCTGAAGTTTCTGCAGACTGCGGGGCATTGATCCTGACAAAAACCCAATTACAAACTTTCTCAAAAATCCGGAAATGTATGGAAAAATAAAGCAGAGCGGAAGACCCACTGAAATCGATACACGGTGCAAGAGGCAAATTCGTCGTCTAGCCGTTCAAAACAACAAGTCTTGCATGGAGATCAAAGGTCAACTGAAGCTTGACATATCCCAACGACGTATTAATCAAATTTTAAACGAAAACGAAACGGTTACATATGCTTCCCGCGACGCTGTACCGAGGTTATTGAAGCACCACATAACCGGCCGACTAGAATTTGCTGAGAAGTAAAAATTTTGGTCAGAGGAGTTTACCAAAGTTATATTTTCGGACGAAAAAAAATTTAACTTGGACGATCCTGGCTCCTGCCAAAAGTATTGGCGCGATAAAAGGCAACCACGGCAGCACTGCCATAAACGAGACCACGGTGGAGGATCATTAATGGTTTGGGCTGGATTTGGGTATGCTGGGAAGTCCCCACTTTGTTTTATACCAACCAGAACAAATGCAGACATGTATGTAGAGTTGTTGGAAACAACACTCATTGAATTTGCTGGAGACCTTTACGGGGATGAGTGGATCTTCCAGCAAGACAACGCGCCAATCTACACGGCACGTGAAAGAAAAGACTTTTTGCAATCTAGAAAGATACCCTTGTTGCAATGGCCAGCGATCAGCCCGGACCTTAACCCAATAGAAGATCTTTAGGGAATATTATCCAACAAAATGTATAAGAATGGACGCCAGTTTAATACGGTAAATGACCTAAATAGAGCATTGCTCCAGGAATGGGATCGAATTAACCCTACAATTCTTAAAAACTTTGCAACCTCAATGCCCACCCGGATAAATCAAATTTTCTATAAAAAAGGAAAGCATATTAACTATTAAAAAAGAAAAAAAAATCAAAAAAATGTATATCGTTAGTGTTTTCAATTTTTTTTGTAGTATGCACATATACTTATTTCATATGAATGAATGAATATTTAGTTATCCTTAAAGTTTATGGAAAAAACATTGTTATTTTTTTGTTAATATATACTTATACTAGATAAATAAAAACAAAACCAAAACATTCTATTTGTTTTTAATTGTTTTTTTTTTAAAGAAATATCAATGCACATATATTTCTTTCTCTGAGGTATATATGTACATACAAAAAATCTATAAATGTAAATATATGGATCGTAAAAACCAAAACATGTCTTAAATAGGGATATGTATATGTAAATAAATGTGCAATTTCAAGTAAATAAAACAAATATCAGCTTTAATTTTTATATATTATTTATTTCCCACGCCCAACCCCACCCACTCTGGCCAATCCTCACATATGTTGCGGAAGGTCAGCTCGGTCGCTGGCTGCAAAACACAAATTTCAGTTCAAGCGGCCAAAAATTATAGAACCCACACACAAGCACAGTATGTGTGAATACGTGGCACACACACACTTAACCTGGAAACTCAAACATCGCGATGCATCGGTTTCGAAACGTAAACATTGGCAAAATTTTGTCGTGTCTGTGTACACACACACAAATATGCCGAATTGCCCCGGTCCCGTCCCCGAGCCAAAGACCATAGGACCTGGAGAGGAAAAGAGCTGAAAAATGGACCATAAATATTTTCAACCCTAATATCTCGCCACTCAGAGGAAAACACGCGCTAGAAAGAGATAGCAAGTGTTTTACTTCTCCGCTGACAGGCGAGAACATTTTTTCGCTAATAAATAAATAAAAATGAAAAATAAATAATAATAAATCGAAATAATGAAAATCAAATACTGACATTTAATTCATGATTCAGAAAAATGTTTAGGAAACTAAAAAAAAATATTTATAGTAATAGAAAGAATTTTATTTGTGAGGAAGAAGAAGACAGAAAAGACAGACAAAAATCGTGCGCTACACAACCTCTTTCGACGCCGTTTGACAAACGACTGGCATGTTGCACCATGGCCGTTCTCTCTTACTCTCAGGTCCCTAGAGCATAGTCAGGTCCCCTGAGAGCATAGTCAGGTCCCCTGAGAGCACAGGCCCTGAGAGCGGGGGACCTGGATCTGCAAATTTTTCTGTAACACATTCGTTGTATGAACTGGCACATCTATATACTGTATGGTTAGTGACTCTACCCAGGGTTTTAGCCTTGCTGGTTCTAGTACGCTTCGGAAGGGCATCTGTGTTAGTTGACAGTCCTCAATGTCGACAACCTCATAGCGATCATTATCAAATACTCTGTTAATCCTGTACGGCCCTCTATACTTGGGCGCGAACTTCTTATTGACCCCAGGTGTTGTGTCTACATGCCGGACAGCTACATAATCCCCAAGTTCATATATCGACGGGGCTCTATGTTTATTTGCGTACATTTTCTCATTTCTAATCTGCGAATCCCGTATGTTCCCACTTGCTGTTTCTCGCAAAGTTCCCAAATCTCTATGATCTGACGCTAACTTCTCCTCTAGGTATTCAGATAATTCATCTATAACAGGTCCTCTCTGAGGTGTTCCAAATAGTAATATGCTTGGTGTCTCCTTCGTACTACTGTTAACAGAATTATTGATAGCGTGCTCTTTTTCCTTGTTCCAGTGGCTCTGACAAATTTCCTAGCATAGGAGTAAGCACACGATTCACCCGCTCGACTTGACCCCAATTATCAATGATTTCAATAAGCCTTCCTCCTGAAACTCTAACTTCTCCCTCTCAGCTGTATTCTCAACCCCTTTGTTCCCCTAATCGTGATTTCCACTACGAGTATACTCTACTCCCCCTACCACATCGTTAACGCTTCCTCTACTTTCACTCAACTTCCTGGTCCCATCTTCCCTACATTTAGCCACTACGTTCTCTAGGTTATCTCTGCAATCACAACCAAGGATCTCTTTACCATCAGCTTTCATCATATTTCTGACTCCATTTCCTACTGCGCTTGATTCCCTACGCTCACAGACAGTGTCCTCTACGGTACTTGCTTCTCTACACTCAATCACAGGGTTCTCTACGGTACTTCTATGCTTGCTACTATAATTATCTCTGCCTGTATTCTTCCATTTTTTCTGCTCTTCGCTCTTATCTTTTTCCAAACTGGACTTTTCTAAGCCGTATTTGACTCTATAACTATCCTCTAGCATATTCATTACTTGATCTTGTCTGCTCATCGGGTCAACGTGCGCCATACTAGCCCCAGGTCTGTGCATAATGGAATAATCATAGTTCTCTAACTCTAGGGATCACCGTGCTATTTAAGGACTAATAGACTTTCTAGTTAACGTCTGTACCAATGAATTGCAATCTGTGATTATTACAAAAGACCTATGCTCCAGATATGCTCTAAACCGTCTCAATGCATAAATTATAGCCAATGTCTCTAATTCAAAACTATGATACCGAGATTCTGTTTCTGTTGTTTTGCCGGAATAATATGACACAGGATGCATCTTCCCATCATCCTGTCTTTGCATCAATATTGCACCATAGCCATATGAGCTTGCGTCTGTGTGTAGTGCCGTTTCTCTACTTGGACTAAAAATGGCTAACACCGGAGGATTTGCTAACGCATTCTTGAGGGTTTCAAATGTCTTTAATTGTTCTCTATTCATGGGAAACGGACCACCTTCTTTTAGCAACTTCACTAACGGCTTAGCTGTCGTTGCGAATGACAACATGAAACGTCGAAAATATGAAAAGAATCCAAGGCATGAGTGCAGTGCTTTTAAATTTTGAGGAACTGGATACTTCTTCAAATCTTTTATATGGGAATCACTCGGATTTATTCCACCTTTATTGACCTCATACCCTAGACACTCAATGTTTAGTTTTACAAACTTACACTTCTTCAGATTTATCTCTACATTTTTCTCACTAAATCGAATGCACAATCTTTTTAATATATCCATGTGTTCCTCAACGGTTGTCGTCGCTACCAATATATCATCCATGTACACTACAATGCCTTTCTTTCTAATAAAGTCTCTTAGCAACTCCGACATAAATCTCTGAAAAATAGCGGATCCATTTTTTAGCCCGAAGGGCATCCTCAAATACTCATACTGTCCTTGCGGTGTCACAAACGATGTGTACGGAACTGATTTTTCTTCTACACCTATTTGGCTTTTAAAATCTATAATGGAAAACCAGCACTTGTTTTCTAAAAACTCCAAACAGTCCTCTATAAGGGGCAGCGGGAAATTATCTTTAACAATTCGCTTATTCAGGCCACGGTAATCAACACACATTCGTAGTTCTCCTGACTTTTTTCACTAGGACCAACGGGGAAGCATAAGGCGACTCGCTATGACGTATTAATTTCTTCTCTAATAGATCATCTACTATGTCAGGTACTTTCTCTATCTCATGATAGGATAGACGTCGCGGGGCACAATGGAAAGGTGTTGTATCTGTTACTCTAATCTGCATCTGATACTTTGGCTGTGCTTTAAAGTCGAATTCTTTGTGTAAATAATGGGTCCTAATGATTTCTTTGCATTTTTCTGAAATAGTGCTACCAAATTCTAACCCTACGTTAATATGGTCCTCTTCATCGATCTCTAGAGAAGCACAAAACATACTAAATTCATCGCCTGGATTCATATCCTCTCCGGCCATTTGCTCTTTCCTTAAGTTTTCTTGTGTCTGATTTTTAAATAGATTATCATGATTAATGTTGCTTAGGTTTCTGCTTTCTGATTTATTATCATCTAATTGATACTGTCTTAAATTACTTCTATTTTTTCGCTCGGTGAATAAAGACGCGCAGGTTAAACTTATGGCTCTTGGCTTCAATGTGCTTAAAGGTATATGCTGATTCGCATTGATAATCTTCTTATGAACTAATCTTACTTCAATAGCTTTAAGGGCATCGCGTCCCAACAAAACTGGTAAAGGTAGCATATTATCATCTACATTATGTAACAAAATTATATACATAAGTCTCTGTGCAAAATTCAATATGGCACTTAAATTTTCCTCATATGGGAATTGGTTGTCCTCCTAGTCCATAGTATCGCCTCACTTCATTTTAGGTTTCAACTATTGCTGAATGTGGAATCAAAGACTTATGAAAGACTTATCAAAGACTTATGAATAAAACTTACAGGGCTACAAGTATCAAACAAACTAAATATACTGACACATCTTTGTTCACCAAACGGAAGTCATGGGGTTATCAATTCAACGGCTGTCCAATCGTCGTTGTTTTTATATCCCGATCGCTCCTTATCTTGATCTTCCGCTACTCTAGTGATTACTTTTCGTTTAGGGCACTGCGATAGTTGGTGATCGGGGCTCCAGCAATTGAAACATGCCCGATCCGGTCTCTTCGGCTGACTGCAGTCTTTCATCTCGTGTCCGAATTGCCGACAATTTTAGCACAGCATTGCTCCACATTTACTCTTCCCTTTGTCATACCCTCGCTTCGATTTGCTACGATTCCAGGGACTCTCCTGACCTTGTCATAGGTGACCATCTTTCCTCGCAGCTCCTGTAGTGTGCTGCAATATAACATGGATGCTGCCATGCCCGTCTTGTCCTGCAATCCCTCTACGATGAATTTGACCACATCGCTCGTGGCCATGTCTGCTTGCGCCACTATGCTGCACATTGCCACGAAGTATTGCAATGCGCTTTCATTATTTGCAATTTTTCGCGCCTCCAGACGCTTTCCAATGTCGAACGCAGTCACTTTCTGCTCAAAAACGTTGAGCAATTCTGCTCGCATCATTTTCCATGTCAGTGGCGCCACATGATCGATATATGCCTTTGCCGATCCGCCTAGCAACCGCTTCGCCAATATCCAGCATTTTGACTCGGATACACCACGAAAATTCATAATATCCTCAAAGGTACGGATCCAACTGGTTACAGCCTGGTCGTCATCTCCAGAAAATGGCCGCACCAACGCTTCAATGTGTGTCAAGTCGATGCAATCTGTCGAAGTTTCCAGCTCAGCAGCCTCTCTCTCCGTTTTCAATAGGCTCAATTTGAGATCAGCTACGCGCTTGCGAGAAATGTATAATTGTTCCAATTTCTGCAAGCGGAACGATTCCTCTTCGTGTTCATCTAATCGCGTGGTCAACCTTGAGAAAGTTTTGTCTTGTTGCGGCATAGCTACATATTTCTCGAACCTTCTCTGGAATTTCATCATCTTTTTCGGGCGCCGTTTCTACTGGGGGTTGTGCACTATGGTTGTCTCCCTCTATCTTGCGCACTAAAGGGTCTTCGTGAATTTCTTCCTGCGTGATCTCGTCTGCGCCTGGCGCCGTGTTTCCTAGCTTATGTGTGTATTCCATGATTTTTTTCACTGTTGTACGTAATTGGTGTATGGTAGCTTCTGAATCAAAATATACGTTCTGCTCCCGCAAATTGTCGCTAAGTTCACTTTTTGTTTTTCTTTTCTTATTTCTGCATATTTCATCACCGAATTTTAGAGCAAACCCCACACCTGATATTTAAAATATAAATCCACGTTTTTATTGCTCGACTTCTCCTTTCGATCGTCAATCTT